>KV423966.1:0-180096 GCA_001632435.1 Calocera cornea HHB12733
GGATGGAGAGAGAGGGCCCAGGGGACTTAGACGCGCGACGTCCCCTGGGCCGGAGGCAAATCAGCTCCTTTCGGGAGCTGATTGCTCGACGCGCGCGAGCGGGTGCTGATTTTCAGCACGGAAGCGGATGGATGCAAATGAGCACCCAATCAACCGCTTCCGTGGGGCAGCCGCTTAAGCGCTGATTGGCCACTATTGAGCGCTTAAGGCGCTCAATAGTGGACCCTACTCCGCGTCCAGTGATCATTGCGTCGAATTTTGCTGCTCGAGGGCAACGCGAACTCGTTCAATTTCGAAACTGCACTTCTATCGAGTACAATGTGTCAGACTGATGCGTTGCCGACGGCGTGGTTTCGTGATCTTGACAAACTTGCTTTGTTGATGCACAGCTCGATCTGGCACTCCTGATTCCTTATCCCCTCAATGTGGCGTCGCGTCACACACGCTCAAGCTCCCCATCAGCCTCGTGGGAATGGCCTCTTCGAGATCTTCCAGCTCAACTTCCGCCTCGATACGGCCCATGCTGAAAACCCTCAGTCCTTGTGGTAGTGGATGGGATACGAGACGGTCTCACCTGCGACTTCGTCTTCTATGGACGTTAGACCGAACTTTGCGTAGGCCGAGAGAGTGAAGGTCCTCGAGAATGATGTCAAGAAGCTTGCTATTGGTCATGTGAGTAACAATTCCTGTATCAGAAGTTCTTCTTGCCTGTTTCCTAAGCTTTTCTTGTCCTGTGCCTTCTCCAAAATCTTGTCCATGCGCTTCCACATGGCGCTGCTGGAGTCGTAGCCATACCCTTGCAGCCCACGTTGTGCCATCGCGGCCAAGTGCCAAGCGCCGTCGTAGCTTCCCATCCGTGTTGCTCTCCTAAACTCGAACTCGGCGAAGTTGACAAGCATCACGAGCTTCTCATGCCACAGACGTTCAGTATTCAACATATCAAGTGTTTCGAGCAGGTAAGAGTCGTCGACTCCATCGGACGCCCCCTCCAGGTCATCATCGTCCTCCATGCCTATCCGAGTGTGAATCCGCTTCCGACGCTTGTTTGACTGCGCCTGCCCATCGTTGGGGAGCGCACAGGCGGTGCAGCTGCAGGTGAAGCCATACCTGCCCTGGAGCTCAGTGCGCCGCTCACGTGTTGGTCGCAGCAAGTAGGTGTAAGCGATGGTGATTTCTTCTCCCTTGTCGATATGTGTCAGACTTCTGAGTACTCCACAGAATGATTCACTACGGACGGATGATCAGATCCCATACTCATACGAGAAGAACAACATACTGATCCCAGTCGACAATGGCATTGGGCGCACAGCTATGATTCACACGGGACAATACCTCGAAGATAGCACGGTGCATTTCGCCCTTGTCGAACGGCCATTCTATGCCAAAGGCGTTGGTCTCCGCGATACCAAAGAAGTTTGTCGCATGGTCTCCTTGCGCCTTGCAATTTTGAAGTTGTCCCAGTGCTAGAGTCCTCTCCGCGTCCATCGCTTGTAGGATGTTGGGTAAGTCAGCCGCGACTTGCAGAGGCAGTGGATCCATGACTGTAAGCAGGGGACGTTCTCGGACAAGAATGGCTCCACGATGAAAGGTTTGCCGGGCGCGAAGTCCAAGACCCTTCCGTAGCATGTTGACCACTTTTGTATTGAGCCGATTCGCAGCAGCCAGCTCGTGATACAGGTACTTCGAGAACCCTGGGTGGTTTTTCAGATGAGCGCGATTATCGTGGTACGTAATGCAGATGGTGTCGAAGATCTTGGGGTTCACCGTCAATCCGAAACCGATGACAGAGTATCCGTCCGTGGCGCCGCGAGTGACGATGCGCCCCTGCGTGGTGTCGTGCTTGGTTGTCACAATGCTTTCTCGAAGGTATTGGCTGATATCCTGTTCCTGTAGGCCAGTCCGTAGGACGACCGTCGCAGCCGGAGTGAGGCACGAGCCTGTTGATGCAGGAGCTGTTATGAGACATGCGTCATCTGTTCAGATGATCAGGTCGAGTTGGACGATCTTCGGGTGACAGACCGACGCTCGACATCCGTCCCTCGTGTATGGAGGCGAGTATCCGCTATCTTCTCTTGGGGATCGACCGGCTGTTTACCGGGCGGCGAACCATCTAGCTTCACCCCGTCGGTCGGAATCCCATGATTCATCTCGTCTTGGAATGAGCGTACAGATAGCGAAGAGACGCAACACTGTGGTTTGAGCCATGGAGAGATGTGTTTCCATTGGACGAATACCCTATGAGCGGATTTGTGACTGGTGGTAGTTCTGAGTGACGAAACAAATTGAATCCGGTCCTTGCCACAGACCTCCGATCCATCGCTGATGGCTGCATCGGCAAGTCGTCCCGAGGGCAGAATCGCCCTGGCGCGGGATGAACGGTCTGCGCTAGAAGCCCGTAGAGACTACTGTTCATACAACGTTCGGGCATCCCTTCCTACCGTATCTACGGCCCATGGTTCCAGTGCAATCTCATGTCGTAGGCCGCGTTTTCTACCGCTTTATGTACTCTATCTTTGCATGTGATCACTTTTCGTACCGTCAGGAACAAGCGCGAGCCTAGTGCCAGCCATCAGTTCTTCCACTCCTCCTCCTGCTTGGCAGCGAGGATCGTTTTCAGTTCGGAAAGACCTCACCGGTGCCTCCGTGCCTCACTTCGCACTCTTTGCCGACTGAGCAGGTTCTACAGCTTTACGTCAACGCGGCCTCAATCGCCCCCATATCCCAAGCACTTAAGAGTGGTTGCGATGGCTTGACAGAGATCTCGGTGAAGATGCTCGAGTCGCTCTTCAGCTGGCCGAACATTGCAACCATCTCACGCGTCTTGCATTGCAAGCCCTTCACTTCCAGCATGTCGAGCGTCTCATTCATGTAAGCTTCGTAAAATCCGGTGACTGGAACAAGCACCAAGCGGCTGCGAAGCTTGTGGCGTCGCTAATTGGAAGGCTCTTCCTGGTCTTGCGGTAGAGTGCAAACGGAACACGTGCAGCGGAAGTCATACTGTACGTTGGGCATCCAGCGGCATCGGCATCAGGTCCATGCTATTCTTTTTGGCGTATTCCATGGCATCGATGTGACATTCTGCCAACTGAAGGAGCTCTTTGGGTGGTGGATGTCTCGGTCCCGACGGAGACGAGGACAACAATCCACGTTCTACGTGATCTTCGCTGATAGCTAGGGCGTAGGTGACAGTCGTCCTTGTCCTGTACTCACGTGGTGTGGCGTGTGACAGAAGATGCTGAATGGAGCTTCTCTCTGTGCTCTGCATTGTGGAAGGCAACGTCGTTTCAGTGCCGGTCAAGGGAGAGTGCTCCAGACGGAGACCGTTTTTCAGGAAGCACCAGACTCACGCAGACCGTCGCAAATCATCTCGTGTTGGTTAGAGCACAGAGGTAACAAAGAGAGGCGACTCTGCGGTTTGAGAAATGGAGAACCGTATCCCATTGGACGAATATGTACAGTCGACTCTGTCTAAGCCGATACTCTCTAAGCCGATATCCTCTCTAAGCCGATACGATTTGGCCCCCCCGACTTGGGAAAGGGGGGGAATTGCTTCCGCCTTATAATCCAATACGCAATACCCAGATCGAGGTGTCGTCCTAGTATTATTGGCTTAGAGAGAGTTCTTCCGGGGATCTGGGAGCCAAGACCGGACTTCTGGAAGTTCCTGGAGAAGAGAAAAGGAGCCGTACACGTCATTGCAGACCCTGTCTCTGCATCCAAATGGCTTTGCGCTTATTTGGCACCATAAGGCATGAGTAAGTATGCATATGCTTACCTTAAGCAGCTTATCGTCATTGTCATGTGACTTAAAAAGGCTTATGTCCGAGATCATGTGACTTATTTCAATCTCCAAGCCATTAAGTCCGAGCTCCGCATACTGATACTCTCTCTAAGCCGATAGCCAACCCCCCCTCCCGACGTCATCGGCTTAGACAGAGTCGACTGTATGTACTCGGTGAGCGGATTTGTGACCGGTAGCAGTTCCAACTTCCAAGTGACGAAAACACTTGCACCCGTCCCTCAACACAAACCTTACCGACCCAGCGCTGATCTCCCAACGATCTGGCCTCGACCGTCCTTGATTCCGGTTGCGAGGAAGGCAAATGAGCGATGGCACCGCATGCACGATCTGCACGAGAATGCTGTGGAGAGTACTATGCATAGAGACTTTGGGCATCTCCCTCCTACTGTAATTACGGCCTATCATCCCAGTGCAATCTCATCACCCTGGCGGCGTATTCTACTCCTTTGTGTATTCTATCTTCTTCGCCTCGGCACTGTCACAATGGTCAGACACAAGCTGTCGAGGAAATCGCTGAGTCCTGACCGTCATTTCGTATCGTCCTCTGCCTTCTTGGTAGCGATGATCTTCTTCAGGTCGGAGAGACGGCGCCCTGGTGGCTGGGTGCGCGAGTGCGCCTTCTTCGCCCCTTCCAAGGCTTTACTCAGCGCGTCCTCTACCGGTCCCATGTCCCAAGCATCTCCGACTTGCTTCGATGTCTTGATGGCAGGTCGCGTCAAATTGCGTGTACGGTCGTTTATTTTGGCGAGGATGATACGGTCCCTCTCCAGTTGGACGAACTTTGCAAGCATGTCACGTTTGTGGCCTTGCAAGCCCTCCATTTCGAGCATACCGAGCGTCTCCCTGATATAAGCATTGTCGAAACCGGCGGCCGGAGCTTTAGCATGCGCATCAACTCCCGTTCTGAAGCGACTGCGGAGCGTGCGGCGCCGTTCATCGGAAGCCTTTTCTTGATCTCGAGGCAGGGTGCAGGCAGGGCATGTGCAGCGGAAGAGATACATCTGTTGAAGCTCCTGGCGACGCTGCTGCGCTGAGAGAAGCAGGTCTATGTATGCGACTGTGATCTCTTCTCCCTTCTTGATGTCTCGATTGCTTTTGAAGACGCCACAAAAGGTCTCGCTAAACATGTGGTCAGTGTTGCACACCAATAACAAGATTCATTATGCATACTGTTCCCACTCGAAACTTGCGTTGGGCATGCAGCTATGATTAGCACGGGACATCCAGTCGAACACAACAACTTGCGTCTCCGCCTTATCGAAAGGCCACTCGGCGCCAAAGGAGTTCGTCCGCATTATGCCGGCGAGATTCGTCGCATCATCGCCTTTCGTCTTGCAATTAGACAACGCACGATAGGCAGATTCCTTTTCCCGTAACATACGTTCGACGAATTTCGGGAAGGTGCGCATCACCATAAGTGAAGCACCTTGCCTGTAAGTGATGAGGGGCCGTTCTGCCATGAAAGTCGTGCCACCGCATATATCTCGCTTCGCAACAAGTCCAAGACCCTTGTCAGACATATCAACGATTTCGACATTCGCGGCATTCGACTTCAAGAGCTCCGGAGACATGTACTTGTAGAAGCCAGGATGCTCCCGCAGATGCGGGCGATTGTCGCCAAGGGTAATGCAGACAGTGTCCCAATATGGCTCGTCGTCCGCGCCTCCGAAGCCGACTATTACGTAGCCGAAAGTAGAAACGCGATCTGCGCCGGGACTATCCAGCATCATCTGTAGCGATGGCACGTTCAGGGGCAAGCTGTAGTTGTTCGTCTGCAGCGATGGCACGTTCACGGCCAGGTTGTACTTCTTCGCGTATTCGAGGGGATCGCCTTCACATTCTGCCCATTCGATGATCTCCTTGGGAGGTGGATGGTTCCGGCCGACTGACGACAATGGCATCGATGCAAGCTCTGTGCGATCCGAGCAGATGGTTAGCGCCACGTAACGGACGGCCTTGACACAGTACTTGCGTTCTGATACGTGCGGACGAGGATCCTGAACGGCGGTCGGTCGTCTCACTGCTCTGTACGACGAAAAGGGTGTGTGGAGAGTCCTGTTGCACCTTCAGTGAGCAACGGAGAGTGCGCTGGATGGGGACCGCTTCTTGAGGGAAGGCGAACGGGTGACGGCAAAAGGAGACGAGGGGCGCCTTCTCGCAGTCAACGGGGTCATTTCTGCGCGTGTAGTGCGCATGACTGTTCTGTGGTGTGGTGAGTGGCTGCGTCACGATCTCCATCGCCGGGGCTCTGAGCCGAATCACACGTCCGCGTTCTTCCTGTCGAAACCTCGTTATCACAGTAAATGAAGGGGGGACGAGATCTGCTCGAATTCCTCATTCCTCCCAATGTGTGATCGGCGTTGCCCAGTCTGAGCATGACGAGGTCAAGTGCATGCCCATGGAATTGCGTCCGAGCGGCATCTGCACGGCGTTGGAAAGGCGCAGAATTTGACCAAATCAGGAAGGCGGACGAAGACGCTCTTCTACATTCCGATGGATCAGTTTTTGGTCTCAATCTCGGGAAGGTGCGGGGACCTCGTGCACAATAACAACATGTCCCTTCCTTCCCATAGTACACGTTATGCGTCCGCATTGATGCACTGTTAACGCATGCGTAGGAAAGACAGTAGATGGACGATTACGGCGATCAAGTGATTTTCGAGCAGGCGTGCCATCGCAACTGAATCTCGGACGCGATGAGGGATGGATGACGTGTTGCTAGTTACGTGAGCAAGCACGTGATTGTGACTTCATAGAATTGTCGATAAGGTACGGGCAATTCGTTCTGCTCGTTATGCATTATTTAAGAAGACCTTCAGGTGTTGTTACAATCACCACATGCTGAGCACAGCGGTTATGGAGAAGGTTGCACTACAAGAGGCGCAGGTGGTAAGCCCTTCAGCCCACTATTCTACGTCTCTCAAACCGTCGTCTGTGTCTTCCTTCTGGCTCTGCGACGCTCAGCCTTACGGTCCATCCTATCCGCTTCATGATCCCTCCACTTCATCGGAGCATAGCCGAGCTCTGCAAGCCGTCGATTCAGGTGCTTGGTGCGATCTCTGATTTCTTCGGCCGTGAAGCCGTCGCCCATCAAGTACCTCTTCTGCCACTCCTTGTCCTCCAGCGCAGTATCAATACCCATACAGTTGGGGCATGCGAGATCAGCTTTGGAGCATGGTATCAGTACCGCGCTTGACACAATGCGCCTCGACTTACTACCACAACTCATGAAGACGTCGAAATCTTGCGCCACTCCTCCGGTGCATCCAGCGCAGATATTCCTACTGCCGCTATGTGAAAAAGTTGGCTCAATCAAAGACAATGTGAAGATATACAAAGATCACTCACTGGCAGAACCAGCAATGACCGCCTTCAAGACGGGCAATGACATCTGGAGGTGTGATATTGCAATACAGCTCTCTTCCCGTATCGCCCGACAGGTTGACAATCCATGTAGGCGGGTCGTTGAGAGGGGACACCAGTTCCTTCATGTATTCTTCGTAGTCGGTGAGCATATGCTCGTATTCATCGGTTTCATCGGTTCCGCAGCATCGTCTGTGATGAAGAGGGACTTTCCGTACAGTTGCTTCGAGAGGTGCCGTTGTGTCGTTGTCATGGATGCCAACGAGCACAACGGCGTGCCAGCCAGTCATCTCGTTCAGTAAGAGCACTTCCGGTGTAAGAACTCCGCCTGAGTCGACGAGGTCGGTGATAGTCGCTAGTCTCATGGCCGTATAGTGCGCTTGATCCTAGGGACATCAGCAGAGCCGAAGCACCATTTATAGTCAAAGTCCAAACAAACTGACTAGTCACAGAACCAGTCATGGAGACCAGTCATCATGTCTCAACTTTGTAGCAAGAGAGTGAGGTGGCGCCTTTGCCCAGTGACCATTGCGAAAGACAAGGGTGCAGTGTGTCACCACTGCGACGGATCATGACGGAAGCCAAATAAGGCGGTAGAAAACGTGTATAAGGTGCATTGGTACTACAGTAGTACCACTGTACCACTGTTGTGTCGCTTGGGTTGCATCCATTTATCAGTCGAAGCACAACGAGAGGAGCCAAGAGGGGAGCCTATATGAGACCGGAGGACAACTGATCAGGGGATCACGGCTTCCTACTGGCATATCCCATGCAGCCATTGAGAGAGGCACATCAGAGTGGCATCCATACAGTGGGCTGCCACAGGATGGTTGGTGTTGATGCTGTCAGGTGCGGTGCACGTGCCGCGCGCCGCGCGCCGAAGATGACGAAACGTGCCCCGTCAGATCCGAAGCATCCCGCGGGGCAGAGCGGGATCAGTTTGCCGGAAGCGTTTTGCAGCTCCGCTCCTCCCGCACCCGGCGTTCCGCATCTGCGCCCTTCCGCTCCTCATCCCCTCGCCGCTCCCTTCCTCACCGACGCCGACGTCGAACGCGACGCTCTCCCTCACTGCTGGCAGTCTAGACATTGCTAGCATCTCCCCTCTCATATTCTATCATATTTGGCTACCTGTTCGTTCCGCTCAGCATCTTCAACTCGATTCGGAATATACCAACCCCACGCGCGATATGTCCCAATCCTATTTTCCGGCGTACCGTCCCCTCCGTCCGACTCCCGAGTCCATCGAGGATATCACCCCCGTCGCCACACCTGCACGTGAGGGCGATGTGGCCGACCTCGAGATGACAAAGGAGAAGGTGGATGATGTGCAGCAATACCAGGAGCATCGTGATCGGTGAGCTTGCGGTGCTATCATGTATGCAGGAGACGTGCTGACGCAGAGGTCAATAAGCCTGACAACTGCTATCGATTCCACCACATCAATCCTCACCGACTTGCGCGACTTCAATAAGACCTCTTGGGTCGTTCGATATCCTCACTTGAAGCCGTCTTCATCCCAACGTCCCGGTATCCATCCGAATGCGCGTCGCTCGCTGTCGTTCGCCGATGATCCCAGTACGTCGACGGAGGTCATGCTCACGCCACCTGTGGGCGGCAGGCTGAGGCGTACGCTTACCACTGCTGCGCCCTCTGTCGATGCCGAGGCAGGTATGGAAGTGCCGAGCGCTGCCGACAAGGCACCCCTCCATGAGGATGACGGTCTGGTGTCCAAGTCCGACACAGAGTTCCATGTTCTGCGCCTCGATCTCAAACTCGGACCCCATGGCACAACCACCTCCGGCCCAACGCTGGTCAGCCAGCTGGAGAAGTCGTCCATCGCGTCCCTGCTCTCTGAGCGTATCGCATCCAGCCTGATCCACCTGTCAAAGCTGCGTGCGCGCGTCCAGGACACATCAAGCAAAGTCCTTGTTACTGGTGATCTCAACGCCGGCAAGAGTACGTTCGTCAACGCACTCCTCCGCCGCGAGGTCATGCCCGTCGACCAACAGCCCTGCACCACAATGTTCTGCGAGGTGCACGATGCTGCAGATAACGAGGGTGTGGAAGAGGTGCATATCGTCAAGGAGGGCTCCACGTACAACCATACCGATGAGGCGACTTTCACCCGCCATACGCTGTCTGACCTCGAGGACATTGTTACCGAGTCTGACGCTCAGCGCATCCTGAAGCTGTACGTCAACGACCCGCGTGACCCGCAGTCGTCGCTGCTCAGCAATGGCACCGTCAACATCTCCCTTATCGATGCGCCCGGCCTGAACCGCGACAGCCTGAAGACCACCGCTCTTTTCGCCCGTCAGGAGGAGATCGATGTTGTCGTCTTCGTCGTCAGTGCCGAGAACCACTTCACGCTTTCTGCCAAGGAGTTCTTGTGGAACGCCAGCAACGAGAAGGCGTACCTCTTCATTGTGGTCAACCGCTTTGATCAAATCCGCGACAAGGCACGTTGCAAGCGTCTCGTCCTCGACCAGATCCGCCAGCTCTCACCCCGCACTTGGGAGGATGCCGCCGACCTGGTGCACTTCGTGGACTCTGCTTCGGTGGTGGAGACTGGCGAGGTGCCGGAGTCGTTCCAGAACCTGGAGCACTCTCTGCGTTCGTTCGTCCTCCAGAAGCGCGAGAAGTCCAAGCTCCTCCCAGCCATTACCTTCCTCAACAAGATCCTCTCGGATCTCGACCTGCTCACCTCGGCCAACGGTCTTGTCGCCTCCGCCGAGCTTCAGCAGGCACAGGATGACCTCGCTCGCGCACGTCCTGTGCTGGAGAAGATGCTCGCTGGTCGCGAGGAGTTGGATGAGGCACTCGCTAGTGTTGAGGATGGCATGAGTGGTGAGGCTGGTGAGAAGGCCAAGCAGCGCCTTGAATCGGCACTAGAGACGGTTGGCAAGGGCCAAAGCGCTGCGCCAGAGATCATCTCCTTGCCGTCGTTCCCAGGCATGCTGCAGCTCTGGCAGTACACCCGTGACGTTAAGAAGGCGCTTCTCCAGAGTATCGATGAAGCTGTCAAAGCGGCGGAGAACGATGCTCGTGCGCTCGCTGTTGAGGGTGTCGCCAAGGTGTCCACCCTCGGTGACGCTCACCTCCCTCTCGGTGTTGAGCGCTCCAAGCGCATCTTCAAACCGGAAGCGATGTTCGTTGTCCGTCCCGGCCACAAGCGTCGCAGCTCGCTGAACGCTGTCGTCGTCGGTGGTGCATATGGTCTCGGTATCGGTCTTGCGGCCCAGCCTCACGCTGTCGATGTCGAGCTTCGTGATATCATCGACATGCGCCACTACCTCATGCGGTTCGCCCTAGTCGGTTCATCTGATGAGGGGAAGTCTACCATGCTTGAAGAGTCCGACATCTCCACGAGCGCGATCAGCATGCTCTCCGTCGGTGTCGGTGCTGTCACCATGGTCGGTGGCAAGACGCTTGGTGCTCGAGGTTTACTCGAGGGCCTCGTTCGTATCGGCGATCTTTTCGGCAACGCGGCAACCCGCAAGTGGGCTGCACCTATCGCTGGTGCGGTCGCTCTCGGACTCACGCTATACTTCGTGTACGAGCTTCCGAATACCATCCCTCGCACGGTCGGCAGGCACATCAAGACGATCCTGTCCACTACTGGCCCCCTTCCTGGCCAAGCATCTTCATCAGCAGTGGAACAGATGGCCTTTGCACCTGCACATGCTCACCGCATCTCCAAGGAGACGCGCAAAGTCATGCGTCTTGCCGCTTGGGACCTGCGCGAGCGCTTCCGTCAAACAGTCGATGAGCGTGCAGCAGAGGTGAAGGCGTGGGAAGAAGTTGAGCGTGTTGCCCAGCGCGCAGTAGAGTGGTTCGAGGAGTGCGGCAGGCGTGCCGAAGAAGTGAGGCAGAAGGCTGGCTTTACTGGCCAGATTGACGCGCCAGTACTTGCGCAGTGAACGCTACATTTTGCGTTGAGACATCGGATGATGGAGTGGTTCAATACACCACTCAGAAAATATGCGTAATACCGAGGGCACGATACACAATTATGGAAGATTCTGTATGTAAAGTTATGTATGGAAACATGTTCATTCTTTCCACATATGATGCACCCGCACTTTAGACGTCCGCCCGCAGTACATCAAGAACTCGCTGACTTGTCTATCCGCGCACTGCCAATCAAGAGCATACAGGGGAAACGTCTGGGTATTCAAGATCGGATGGATCATGTGCTGCAAGTGTTGACGGCCGCACAGGACGAAGGGCCGGCAAAATTCTTCTGTCAGGGACTATCGTCTGCGTCCCTCTACCGCTGCACCAACAACTACCCGGTCCCAATGTCACTGGTTCGGCTATATAAGACAGGACATCGTCGCAATGTGCGGGCCCATACTCCCGCGTCCTCTCTAAGCTCGTCTCGATATATCTGAATGTCTGACGACGCCGAACCTACGATCAGTCGCTTCAAGCGGAACCACAAATGGCAAAGGAATGGCAAGATGGATTACGGTACGTTCTGTCTCGTGATGTGTTTGATCATCTTCTGACCGCCAGCAGCTCGGTCGGTTCGGAAGTGGAACATCACGCCAAGTGATCAGACAACATTCCATATCAAAGATGGCAAGCTGTTGAGGCATCATACGCCCCCTGCGGCTGGCTTCGTCCCCTCCGACCATGCACCCCCGATCACCGAGACGGGTCACTTGCATACCACTCACAAGCCATACCTTATGGAGAAGATTGCTACTACGGCTGTTACATCTACGTCGGCGACAATCGCTGTTCCTGCCGCTGCTTCCAGTGGACCTGTTGTGGGGCCTGGTGAATCTGAGGTCCCAGCAACGGGCGTTCAAAACGGTACGAGGCCGCAGTGTTGTCATTGCGCATGGTGCTAATCTGTATTAGATCTCGAATTTGTGGTGCCTGTTGTACGTGTGCTAAGTGTTGTAGGCTCAGAGCTGGTATTGATAGTTGACTAGACCATCGGCACGCCGGGCGTGACAGCCCATCTGGATTTCGACACCGGCTCAGCCGATTTGTGAGACTGAGAGCAGGCGTTGTGGCTGATCACTGATGTCAACTCTCAGATGGGTGTGGGGACCACAGATCCAGGCCGATCGTACAAAGCACACGCTGTATGACCCCGCAGCCTCCCAAACGGGAAAGTCCTCCCAGGGGCTGTGGTGGAGAATCCAGTAAGACTAATCACCAGTCTTCTCTTCATTCCTGTTTGACATGCTACAAGATATGGTGATGGATCTGTCGCGGCAGGCGAAGTCCATACGGACGTCATCAACCTGGGCGGTGTTGCGCTGCCGAACCAGAGCGTACAGGTTGCAACCGCTCTGTCGGACACTTTCATAAGCGAAGATGGCTCGGACGGATTGCTTGGACTTGCCTTTCCGAATATGAACACGGTGCAGCCGATGCAGCAAGTGGTATATATACATAAGAACCATTCAGATCCATCACTCACGCATAGACAGACACCCATGGCGAACCTTGTAGCCGAAAATCTACTTGTGAAACCCATCTTCACAGTTAAGCTGGACAAGGACGACGCCAGTGGATTCTACACCTTTGGCGACATTGCACCGGACTCACATACAGGTATCAAGAGTGCCGACATCAAGTATCAACCAGTCATCACGACCCACGGGTTCTGGGAGTTTACCAGCCCTACCATCCGCGTCGGCGACAAGCTCGTAAAGAGGGAGGCTAACAATACCGCGATCGCTGTAAGTGTATTGTTCATTCGAGATTAAACTATCTGAATACTTCGATAGGACACTGGAACTACCATTCTGATGCTCTCGGATGCGGCTTGCCAACTGGTCTACAGCCAGATCCCAGGCGCAGTGCTGTCTGCAGACGCGGGTGGATGGATTCTGCCCAGCAACTCCACGCCTCCACATGTCGGATTCGGCTTCGGTCCCGACGGCCTCGAATATACCATCTCAGGCGAGGATCTCAAATATGGAGACATGCAGGACGGAACGCATTATGGTGCCATTCAAAGCCGCGGGCAAGCCCCATATGATATTCTTGGTGATGTGCGCTATAGTTCATCCGGAAGGTTACATCGACTGACGAAGCGCAGGTCTTCCTCCGCCGTGTCTATGCAATCTTTGATCAAAGTCCGGGCGCGCCGAAGATTGGGTTCGCGCAGAGATCACTCGAATAGCTCGTAACATACCTGTTATTTCAATCGCTTTCATCTCGCCTATTCAGGTGAAATTGGATCAGTACCTGAGAAGTATCTGGGTCCCTTCAATGATCCGTCATTGCAGATAAGCCAACGGTTCGCGCTCTTTCCGCCGTGTAACGAACGAGAGGGCGCGGCGTCATGCCTGTTCGTTTCTCACTTTGTTATCTTACAATGCTCTGACTGGGACCCCATGAGCGTGGATCGGAGATTACTTGCCGGGGCACTGATATGTGCCGATAGAATGTTTCCTTCCTTCTGGAGCAGTTCTACGTGCTGCAGGTAAGAAACGCGTTAGGTTATGCATGCTGTGCAAATCCAGAAGAGTGGGATCACGCGCACACCTCGTTGCAGGGCTCATCCGTGGAGCTGAGTCTTCTCACGACTGCCATACGCACTCAGCAGAGTACCTTCTAACTTCACTTCTGACATCATTTCTACTTCTAACCTCAGTTTGCGCGTTGCTAGCCACGTTTGTCATATACATGTATGTCGGCCACCCACCCCGCACCAACGCCGCTCGAGCTCGTCGATACCTCCGATATTGACCCCGCGGCGTTCTTCGCCCGACAAGGCACTCGAACCGTTCGCCTAGGTCCAAATGACCCAGCAGTCCACCGCGCCCAGGAGATTTCTGTGTTAGGCTACGGACACAACGCCGACCGCACTGACTGGGATACGGTGTGCATCACTTACGCAGACAACCGCTTGCAACTCAGAAACCATTTCGGATTCGACAAGTGTATCAGTGCCGAGCTCAAGAAGGTCGTGGCCTTGTCTGTGGAGGTCGTCGATGTCCCCGGGAAGGGTTCGGGATTGCGAGCGACCAGAGATATTCCTCGTGGACAGACGTTCCTCCTCGAGCGTCCGTTGCTCACTTGCATGCACACGATGGACGTGGATATCAGCACGAACTTCGACATGATCCTCGACAAATCAATGACTAAGGAGCACAAGAAAGCGTACTACAAGCTGCACAACTGCAAACCCAAGGGCCCGGGAATGATAGAATCTCTTAGTATTATGCGTACCAATGGTCTTCCAGCGGAGTGGCCATTCGACACCAGCGACTCGCAATCGGCCGTCTTCGAAACAATCTCTCGTGCCAACCACAGCTGTGTGCCGAATGCAACTTATGATTGGAGCTTGTAAGTCGTACAGTTCCAATCATATTGGGTTCTTTCTGAACAGTGTTAGCAAGCACTTCTCCGGAGCGCTGAGGAGCGTAGTTCCCATCAAGGCTGGTGCGGAGATCACCATTTCATACACCTCAAAGATGTTCTCGTCGGCCGCGGAACGCAAAGCCGAGCTGCTGGAAAAGTATGCTTTCGAATGTACCTGTCCATCTTGCACGTTTTCTCCTCCACGCCAAAAGAAGTCAGACGAGCGGCGCGAAGCATTGGGCAAGAGAGACCCGCTTCGCTTGGACAACAATTTTTTGGACGAGACACGAATTGAGTCTGGTTACGACGACCCGTACATCGTGGAGACGTTGAACATGTGTGACTCAGAAGGCTTGATCGAACAGCGCGCTGATATGCTGGTTGCCTATGCCCGATTCGAAGCGATGCGCTCAGCTCTTACTGGCGACTTCTCACGTGCAGAAGAGCTCGCAAAGCGTGCCATCAAAGAGATCAAGAAAATCGGATATCACACTTCCTGGGGATCGATGGATATTATCATGGCTCTCAAGACGGCGGCCAACGCGGCGCCAAAGAAATCGAATCTCCTCGAGTATGTTACTGTATTCTTTCCCGTAGCTATTTGACATTGCCGACGCGTCTTATAGACAAATGAGGTCGATGACGCTTGACCAGGTTGAACAACTGCGCGCTGGTGGCAGCACTCCGATCGCCAATCACGTCCGTCCCTCCCGCAAAGGAATGAGGTACAGTCTCCTGTTGCAATCGCACCATGATACTACTGATCAATCGAGCTATAGTCCCAGTCAACGTCAGGCAGCAACACGGAAAGCCAGGCTCTTGCTTCAGCATGAGCTAATGTCGGACGTTGGAGTGCAAGTAATGCGTGATGGCGACAATTGAAGTTGCCGAGAGTCAGATGAAAGATACAGTAGAACTCCTCTCCTCGAATGATAAATAAGTTGCCAGAGGCCCTTTGGGTGTCGCCAAGTCTAAATCCAAGACGCAGGACTGAACAACTATAGCAGTCCAAGCTGGCTTGACGCAGAGATTGTATTCGGGCAACTGGAGGCTTGAGAAGCAAGATCGCAAGGTTTCCCGCAAAACCGCTTTACAATGATGTTGTTCTCGTGCATTAGCTAGAGACTTCAGAGGGTGCGAAAGGGTATTTGGCGATCCGATTAAGTTGTCTGCGATCCGATTAAGTTGTCTACTTACAACAAGGGAGGGTGGATACGAGTTTATGATGCCGAGTCGGACCTGATGGGCATGGCAACGCGGCATGCGGCTGCGGCAGATCAGCCGCTTTCTATACCGGAGTTCAACCCCGAAGTGGATGGCGGTTTTCCAAAAAGAAGTTGAATACCGATGCATGGAGAACCCGATCATCATTCATTCGTCTGCTTCCGAATTCCGATCGCGACGGCCATGTACGTAATTTTAAAGGGTTATTACCTACTTAAGTATTCCGTGCTGCTGAAATGGGAAAAACCGCTCAACCTTATTAGCCACGGGTTCTTATCGCGATGTATCTTCTCTCCGCCTGAATTTGACCATCTTCATCCGGTCATCCAAATTCGGAGTGTACGGTATCCTTTGTAGTTCCTCCACGCAGCTGTCTCGGCCTATTGTTGCGTTGACACCTCCCTTCTTACTGGCAATATCCTGAAGAAATCACTCACCGGTCATGAGTCGTCTAGAAGATACTGCAGCGGCAATCAGAGCAGCAATGCGCCAAGCAGGTGTTGGACATACCGCGCTAGATGCGAACGATCCCCGTGCTCTTCGCACCCAATCTCAAGGCGCGCTTCTGGCGTACGGACACAACAATGACAAGACGGACTGGGACACTATGTGTATCACTTATGCCGACAACACAGTACATCTCAAAGACCATCGTGGATACCAAATGTGTATTAGCGCTGATCTCAAGATGCTTGCAAATACGTCTGTGCAAGTCGTCAATATCCCTGGGAAGGGCCCCGGGTTGCGCGCTACAAGGGATGTCCCAGGAGGGGAAATATTCCTTATCGAGCGCCCGCTCATCACCTGCATGAGCATGATGTCTCGTACCGTCGTCACCAACTTTGACAAATTCATCAAGACACACATGACCTCAGCGCACCAGGAAGTCTTCTTCAAGCTACACAACTGCAAGCCAAGGGTGCTCGGTGTCAGTGAAGCACTCGATATCATGCGCACTAACTCTCTTGCCATGAATTGGTCCTTCGATGAGGAGGAGCAGTACGTCGTCTTCGACCTGATCTGCCGTGCAAATCACAGCTGTGTACCCAACGCGATGTATGAATCGAATTTGTAGGCGACATCTCCTGAGCGCACTTGTCCGTACTGATCCACCCGTAGTACTTATCTGACCGGCGCGCTGATCAGCCTGCGTCCTATCCGAAAGGGAGAAGAGATTACGATCGACTACATAGGGATGACATTCCGACCGAGTTCCGAACGTAAGGCCGAGCTTCTCGAGAGATACGCCTTCCAGTGTTCTTGCGCCGCCTGTTCTCTTTCCCCTGCGCTCCAGAGAAAGTCCGACGAGCGACGAAGTGAACTTGGTAAAAGGTCTGCCCTTCGGATGGAGAAGGGACTCTTTGATAGGAGAAGAATCGATACGGGGTACGACGACGAGTATATCAGCGAGACCCTTGCCTTGTGCGATGAAGAGGACCTAACCATAGAGAGGGCACAGATGATGGCTGCTTATGCACAATTCGAGGTGATGCGCGCTCGGCTTACGGGTGATTTTACACGCGCAAGAAGGCTCGCGAGACAAGCGATCAGCGAGTGCAAGAATGTGGGGGATCATGGCAAGTGGGCCAGAATGGACCGAATTCTGAAGGAGGCGAAGAAGGCGGACTCGAGACCCATGCCACCCAACCTCCTTAAGTATGTACCTCCGCTTGTTCCATCGACAGATGTTAACTGGGAGGACAGAACCATCAAGACGATGAATCTGGAGCAGCTTGAGCGATTATATGCAAGCCGAAGAGGATCCAATCGATGAAGCCTTGTCGGTCCACACTTCAAGACTCTTTCGTAAGTGAACTTCTGGAAATTGGTCTTTTTTTCTCCGTCTGAAAGCGACTCACAGGGCTGAACAACGTCAGTCCGAGATAGAGAAGGCGAGGCAGATAATCCTTGATATGCTGATGAGTGACGTCGGAGCCGAACTTCGACATAAGCCAGCGGATGACTGAGATGAGAGACTTGCCTTTCTGAGAGCGAGACAACACAATCGACGGATTTTTTTTAATACGGTAGCATCACTATCCCTCGTTAATTACCGCCTTTTCTCTTTTGTTACCATCTCATACTCGACGAAAACGTTCGAGCCTGCCTCGGAGCGTAAGGCCGAACTTCTGGAGAAGTATACCTTCGAATGTACTTGTCCAGCGTGTTCTCTTTCTCCTGCACGCCAGAAGAAGGCAGATGCGGGGCGAGTTGCTCTTGGGAAAAGATACCCTTTACACAGCGAGGGCGGATTTTTCGACTAGGCCAGGGTTGACAGCGGATACGACGACGAATACATCGGGGAGACGCTCAATCTGTGTGCCGCGGAAGGGTTGACGTCCATGCGCGCCGACATGATGGCTTCTTACGCCATGTTCGAGTCTCTGCGCGCTCGTCTCGCAGGCGACTTTGCGCGCCCCGAACAGCTAGCCAAGAGAGTCATCAAGGCGCTCAAGAAGGTCGGAGCTCTCGGCAGGCTGCCTAAGATGGAAGAGATCCTCGAGGAGAAGAAGAAGGCCGACTCTGAGCCAGAAAAGCCGGATCTTATTGAGTGCGTCCCCTACCTTCGTCTGGAGCATGATTGTCGTTTACTGCCTGTAGGACGATGAAGATGATGAGCCTGGAGCAGCTTGAACAGTTTCTTTCGGGAGGCAGCTCGTCATCCGGTGAGGCGAGAAAGAGCAGCGCCCTTGGCCCCGTTTTTGGGAACTTGAGGTAAAATCGCTCTGCGTTACTAAGGTTCAAAACTGACATGAACTCTCAGTTATAAGCAGAAAGGGCCTGTCATGCAGAAGACGCTGCGGCGGCTGCAGCACATGCTGATGCTGGACACCGGCGCGAAGCTCGTGCGTACTGACAACTGAGGAGCAAGATAGTGCTAGAAGCGAGTTGCGACTACAAATGTGATGTACATATGCACCAACCGATTTTCCCGAATAAAGAAATGTCTTCAACGTCGGGGAGGATAGTCCTGACGCGAAGCCGCACCATAGTCTCTCTGGGATGCCACGCAAAACGCAGACCCGACGCTCGACGAAGGACTGGCCGGTGCAAAGCAGAGCTCAGGGAGCGGTGGCAAGCACCCGAGCACTATGCGACTGCCAATTCTCCTAATGCCGAATGGAATGTTGGCAAGTTGATCATGTAGGTAGTCCGAGCGGCGCGGTTCAACACCAATACTGTCTCTGCTGCATTGGCCTGATATGTATCGGAGGTTGGTAGCTCGGGTGGTCTTCCGTCCATGGTTGGGGTATTTTCTGTGGGTATTGGGTATACTGATATTTGCGGTAGGAATAATGACCCATGGCGGACTGGAACGAGTGTGAGAGGTACGGATATCGTGATTGACCCCTAGATGAGTCGGTCAGCAAGGTGCATGTCGCGGTCTCATATTCAACTCATATTCAACATACCTCAACATCGAATTCTCCTCTCTTCTGACCAGAGACGAGCCAGGTCGAGAAATCGGCAATCACGTCGAAACCCATCTTATGAATATCGGGCTGCTCGGATGCAACAGTCGTACAGATATTGAGGGTCGTTGTGATAGGCTGCCCGGCATAAATGTTCGTTTGCTTTGGCATGTCGATATGCACTCTGTTCAGAATCTGTCCTCGGTGAGCTGGCATTCGAAAACCTCCAGACTTGACTCACTTGGGTGACAGGAACGTCGACAGGGATGGACAGTATCCGATTGTTGCATTTCAATGGCACCACTGGTGCTCCATCATTGATCACCTTGCCGGTTACACTCAGCGGTGTTATCACTGGGAGAGAGGGTGAGAAACGCACCTTGACCAATCTCGCTAAAGCCTCAAGGAGAAGAGCTCTAGACTTCTCCCCTCGCTCGTATCGCGACGCTTCTTCGGACCAGACATTATCAGAGACCCTCAGCTGCAGGAGATTGGTTGCCGAATATCGTTCAAGCTGTTCCGCTTCCGTTTCTAGCTTGGTGACAATGTGTTCTCGCAACCACTCTGCGTGTTCCTGAATGTCGAGCGCGGTCGTGATCTGTTTCACGTGGTCTGATACCACTGAGAACATCTCTGCATAGGCATAAGGGGCGGACATATGGCACGATTGGTCTGCGTACCATCCCAAAGTGACCGATAGGTAATGACGACACGGAGCGGCTCCCTTGCTAAACCCAAATAAGATATCCGTATAGTAAACAAGATGATCTTGGGGCAGACCTTCCGATGCGACGGAGATTCCTTTCGACGCCAACTTGAACACAAACGACGCTTGACGCGCCGGTGAGACAATCTAATCGCTGTGAGCTCAGACCTCAACGTCATTGTTGAACAACTCACAGTCGGTGCGGACGATAAGTTTCGGCACGTCTTCACATCGTACAGATCGGTGGTCCCTTCCAGCTTTGCTCCCAGCAAGCGCAAATATTGCTGCCCGTCGGACGCTATGGTGAACTTCGAGAATGTGCTGTGTTCTCATGAGACTCGCTATCTCATGACACAAAGAGTGGCCGTACTTTGCACCACGGAAAAAGTCCTGCACATTCACCGCCATCGGTAGGGTAACTCGCACCCATCGCGTGACGCGCAGCGTTCGAACCAAGTCGGGCTGGTCCTCGGTGACATACATCCCGTCGATCAGGAGCTGGAGAAGCATATTCAGCTGTGTGCATAATATTACATATCCATCACTTACGGAGATACCAGCACCTCTGTCCGTCCCGTAATACGGCAACACAACCTCTAGTTCCGCATACTTTGGCAGCTTCGTTACCTGAATTTCTTCTTCCGTAAGTTCGAGCACCCCCTGATCCTCATTCTTCCAATCTCGTGTAGCACCAGATATCTGGAAACTGACATTCCCTGATAGGTCGGATACAGTGAAGGTTGCCCGCTTGATGTTGTTGCGCCCAGCTACAACAGTCAGCATGAGGCGAGGAGACTGATCCAAGTGCACTGTATCATGTCAGTATATGAATGACATCCAGATGGGAGACACTTACTTGTCCGCGGTGGGCTGGCGAGCACGGTCGTGCACGCGTAATCGGCAGGTAATCGGACTGTCTGTGCGGAGTCCGCATCGGATGAGGCAGATTGATAGCAGGTGATTCGGGAGAGCAAGATCGAAGATGAGTCGAAGATGTACAAGCCGGAGTTCGGACTCTGTGATGAGCGATCAGCTCGGTCAAGAACGCCGCGGGAGGGGCTTACAGGACAAAACAGCTCGAATTCGGCTCGCCCAGGTGTGATGCTCACAGCTCCCATACGGAACACCACCTTATCGCCCTGGTTCATACCAGCCAGGACGACCTCGATCCCATCCACGGCAATGTCCTGTAGTGCCATCAGCACTTACGAACGACTCGGACGAGAGCGACATACGCATGGGAGTGCATTGAACACCACAATGTCCAAGTAACAGCCATCCTGCCCCTCTGCCGGACGCGCAGCCTTCGACTCGAGCACCAATGTGAGTGCAGGATGATGCGTCACCCTCAGATCTGCAGCCCATCAGCCCCAGGTCTCCCAAGTACCGCAAGCCAAACACGCACCCTCCTCCAACCTCCCCGCGACCTCCCTCAGCTCCCTCACCAGCTCCTGGAAGTACACCTCCTTCTGCCCACCCTCCTTCTCCCCCACCTCCCCAGCCCCACCCGTCTCCCCCTCCCACGCATCCTCCAGCACCTCCCCGGCGCCCATCTTCCCCACGCCCACAAACGCCTTCATGAGGCCCAGCGCGTCCGCCACCCACTCGTTCTGGCTCTGCGCGCGTTCTGTTGGGGGAAGGAGGTGGTGGCAGGCGAGGGAGCGCGCGAGGAGCGCCGCTTCCAGGGTTGACCAGAGGGAGTGCGCGTAGTGCGGCGGGAGGGAGCGGTAGGCCGAGGCTGCGGCCGCTGGCCGGCCGCGCACGCTACACCACCCACTCCTATCAGCCACTGTGCTAAGGGCATAGGGAGTAGGTGGACGTACACATCCAGCACCGCCAACGAGAAATGCAGCCTCAGCGCGGCCCTCTTCCGCTTGCTCACGACGCACGCCTCGATCGCCCTCTTCGTCGTAGCGACATACAGCCTGTCAAACTCGTCCCTCCCCTCGACCGCAGCAAGAAGCTCCTTATTACTGATCGTCCGCTTCCCGCGCTCCTCCTCCTCCTCGCTCAGGTTCGACGCGTGGTCCGGCCGGGCCAGGGCGAGGAAGGGGTCGACCGCGGGCAGGTGGCGCGTGTGAAGGCCGATGCGGTCGAGCTGGTTGCGCGCGAGCTCGAGCAGCTCGGACAGCGCACCGTTCAGCGAGATCGTCGCTGCTGTGTCGAGCGTGACCGTGCGCGCCCAGGCTTGACATTGGTCGACTACGGAGAGCGCGGAGGAGAACTGCCAGGACTCGAGGAAGTACTCCGGGAAGGTATCCTACCACAGCCAAACAACATCAGTCGCAGCCCCTTCATGCAGGTAATAGGGGAGGGAAGCCACGTACCTTACTCTCCTCTTCGAGCGTCAGCGCAAACCCCGTGATGAACCCGCCCGCCTTGCGTGCCAAGCGGGTGACCCTTAGCATCTGCCCCAGTAAGCTGCACTGTCGCGCCAGCAGGTAGCAGCGGAAGTCGAACACGGTGATCGTGTTGGCGAGCATGAGGTCGCGGTAGGGCTTTTTGGAGAGGGAGAGCAGGGGGAGGGAATCGTCCCCCGGGTCCTGCCCGCCCAGCTTGCCGAACCAGGAGAGGTTCATTTCTGCGCGAAGAGTAAGCATACGCATGCCGGCACGGGGAACAAGGGCGCTGAGAGCAGCGAGAGGCAGGGACGAAGCAGTGGGAGGAAGCGCACCCCGTAAAACCTGGTAAAACGACACCTCGAGCTCGTCATACACCGCGAGCGCGTCCTCAAGCAGGTTCATCCCCTCATAGCTGAGCGCCAAGCTCTCCTTGAGCACGAAGAACGTGCAGAAGTTCCACCCGGGCATATGCCGCTGTGCTTCGGAGCGGCGGACCTCTTCTTCCCGCAGCGTGACGGCGCTGTCGAACGAGGCGATGATGCTGTCCTTGAGCTTTGTGATGAGGTCCGCCCACCCCGCGGGTTCGTCTTGCGACATGCTCCAGTGGAGCTGGGTGCAACTACGCCCACCAGACATCCAAGTCAGCACTCCTCCCCATGGCAGGTCCACCCACGCAAAGGCACACAGCCAAATCACACGCACTGGTCCTTCTTCCCATTATTGAAATCCGACTTGAGCCGGTCCAGCATCGTGCTCTTCATTCCCTGGAACAGGCGGCCGCCCTGCTGCCGCGCCTCGGGCCGGACAAGGAGGACGATGAGGTAGTCCTGGTTCTTTCGCTGGGAGACGAGCGCGACCCAGTCACGAATCTGCTTGCGCACAGTCGTCTTGTACGTGTCGTTGTCCTGCCCGCATGCGCCATGTGAGCACAAGCGGGCGAGGAAGGGAAAGGGAGAGGGAAAGGGGACGCACATCACACTGGACGAAAAAGAGGTTCCCCAGGGGCCGCTCGAGCAGGCTCACAGGCACCTGGCTGGCCTGCTCATCCCTTACCCCCTCGAGCGGGACGAGGTCGATGTGGAGCTCCTGGACGGTCCTGAGTGTGGCGTGGGCTGCGCTCTTCCAGTGGAGGTTGTGCAGGGGGAGGTGGTGGCGGAGGGCGGTGAGGAGGTGGGGGAACTGCGGCTGTGAGGAGAGGGCGGGCGGGGCGGTGTATGTGAGGGAGGCGCGCGTGTGCACCATCCTGGATGGTGGGTCGGGAGCCGTGCTCAGCCCGGGGAGCAGGCGGGTCGTCGGTCGGGCGAGCGTCGTCGTCGTCAGCGTTCGCAACTCGGAGCTACGGCTCGGACAAACACCGCTGGGCTCACAGCCACCGTCCTGGGCAAGACCCTGAGCAGATAGCCGCCCATGCGCACCCCGGCTATCGCCCGCCAATCGCAGACAGCGCAAAGGAGCCTGAGGTGGTTTCACAACCTGACTCCTTGTGGGCCACCCTTGCATGTACACTGTTCCCCTACCTTCTCTCTTCATTTCCCTCAGCCCATCTCTACTCAGCACCTCTCTAAGCTCCTTCAGTCGTGCACAAAGTCAACATGGTCACCCCCACCCTCCTCAGCACAGGCAACGGCACCCGCGTCCTCCCGCCCCCCACCTCACTCCCTATCGAAGGCCCCAGCGCATTCGAGTCGATCCCAATCATGTGCGTCTCCCTACCATCCCCGCTCTATGACCTCCCAAGAAATCGGATGCTGGATGCTGAGCATGCTCCCGGGATGAGTTAGTGACCTCGCCGAGGAGGACAGGACGTTGCTGGCTGAGAAGATCCGCGATGCCTGCCTGCGCGTGGGCTTCTTCTACAGTGCGCCCCCACCTCTCTCCTTCCCCCCACCCGTTCTCAGCAACGCACAGTAAAGAACCACGGCATCCCCCCCGCCACCATCTCGACCACGCTGACCGAAGCACAGCGGTTCTTCTCCCTCCCCCTCGCGCAGAAATCAGCCCTCGACATCCGCCTCTCCCCCTCCTACAAAGGCTACACGGCCCTCCTCACCGAGAACACCGATCCCGCAAACAGCGGCGACCTGCACGAGGGGTTCGACCTGGGGTCCGAGACGGAGCAGGGCGAGATGCGTGGGAACGTCTGGCCGCCCGCGGACGTGTTGCCCGGGTTCAGGGAGCACGTGCTGGCGTACTACGAGGCTGTTCTGCAGCTGGGCAGGCGGCTGTTCCCCCTGTTCGCGCTGAGCCTCAGCCTGCCCGGGGACTGGTTTGATGAGAAGATACAGCACCCGGCAGCGATCATGCGCCTGCTGCATTACCCGCCTCAGCCGCCGCGCCCCTCAGGGGAAGGGGAAGGAGCCGGGGAGGAGAAGCAGCTCGGCATCGGCGCGCACACGGACTACGAGTGCTTCACCCTCCTGTACCAGGACTCTGTGCCCGCACTGCAAGTGCTGAATGCGGCCGGCCAGTGGGTCAGCGCGCCGCCCATCCCCGGCACGTTCGTGTGCAACCTCGGCGACCAGTTCGCCAGGTGGACGAACGACGTGTATGTCAGTACAGTGCACCGGGCGGTCAATCGCTCGGGCAGGGAGAGGTACTCCCTCCCGTTCTTCTTTGGAACGGACTATGATGTGAAGCTCGAGGTGCGTTGAGAGCTGCTTCTCTCCTGCGGGATGCTGAGTGATGTGGGGTTTGTAGGCGATGCCAAGCTGCGTGAGCGAGGACAGGCCGCCGAGGTACGAGGTCGTAACAGCCGGAGAGTACGTCAAAGGCCGGCTGGAGGAGACCTACGCGCACTCGAAGAGCTAGACTATCCCTCCCCGATGCAATGAAGCACTCTCTCCGGGCTACGGGTACGATGTATGCGATGTATGCGACGTATGCATGAAGTCGAGGCGACGCCCGTCTTGGGCACCAGGTGAATATGTAATCAATAGATATTCAGCGTTGGTAGTTATACAACAACATCCCCATGAGTACACGATCCCCTGAAAAATTACTGCACACCAGGAATCCCACAACAGCGACAGGGGGTATGACGACCGTTCCGCTTCAGCCCTCGCGGCCAGTACTCCGCTCCCGAAGCACATGCCCAAGGCTCTTGCTCCTCCTTCCCTCGTCCCTCGCCGCCCGATCCCTAGAAGCGGAGCGCGAGCTCCTCTTCCCCCCTCCCCCTCCCCGTCCCCGCTCCTCCTCCTTCGCTCCCAGCACCGCATCAACCTCCATCCGCGGCTGCTCACCCCTCCCCAGCGCCACCTCGAGCTTCACCTCCGCCCTCGCCGCCCTCCCTGGGCTGCCCAAGCCCCTCCCGAGCCTCCGACCCCTCCTCTCGGGCTCGCAGCCCCCCCGCCCCTCCTCCTCCTCCTCCTCCTCCTCCTGCTGTGGAAAGGGCTCATCAACCATCGCCCGATGCTCTTCCAGTATCCCGAGGCCCGACAGTCCCCCCGCGGCCAGCCTCCTCCCTCGACTCCTGCTGCGGCTGCCAACGACGTGCACTGCCCCTGGGCCTGCGCCTCCAGGGAGAGCGAGGGAGAGCGGCGCCGGTTGCCCATCCCTGGGCGTCCCAGGCCCCTGTGTTCCAGTGCTCGGCGAGCGCTCCCCGCTCCACCTCGCGCTCAGTACCCCGGGTGGGGAAAGCGGCGGCACCCGCTCGTCCGACTCTGCCGAACCCGAACCCGATTTGGCGATATGCGGGCGTGCGCGAGGCCGGTCGAGCGAGGGTGAGCGCGCGCTCCGCAGGGAAGCGGGGGAGGAGGCGAACTCGCCTTCTGCTGGGGAACGTAGGTCGAGCGAGCGCGTGCGGATGGCCGAGAGCGAGCGGGCTGATTTCTTCCCCTCGGGCCCGGGCCCGTGCCCATCCCGCTCCCGTTCCCGGCTGAGCGCCCTCCCTCTGCTGGACGCTCGCCCGCGGGGAGACCGGCTCCTCTCCCTCCACCTCTTGACCCACGCGCTCTCGCCCACCATCTCCACGTCCCACCGCGCGCCAACGTCCATGCATAAACACCCCCTGAGCAGCTCCTCCGCCCTCCTGCCCACATCCTGCGGCACCTCCCACGACCCCTTGACGATCTTCATCTGCAGTCTTGGCTGGAAGCTGTCCACGAACGGCAGGCGGCCCGTAAGGAGCGCGTAGAGGATACAGCCGAGCGCCCAGATGTCTTGTGCAGGATTGGCGAGCTCGTCCGAAGGGGAGGAGAAGGACGAGGGCGACGGGCGCAGCAGCTCGGGCGCGGCGTACTCCAGCGAGCCGGGGTGGAAGGATTGTTTCCCGCCTGCCAAGGCCTGACGCTTCGATGGGATTGGCGAAGAGTGCCTGGCCTGCCACGTGCGAGCGCGCACCAGGCCGGCGCCGCTCGCCCGCTCTTCGCTCTGGGCGGGATGGGCAGGCAGGTCCAGAGCCGGCGCACCGATAGGCCTCGCCAGCCCGAAGTCGGCGATGTGGCACCTCCCCTCCGGGTCGATGAGGACGTTCTCGAGCTTCATGTCCCCGTGTACAATCTTCGCGGTCAGGTGGAGGTACCTGAGCCCCTCTACAATCTGGGCGAACAGCCGCCCAGCCTCAGCGTGAGGGAGCCCCCCGCCCGCACCGGGCCGGTGCTTGTCGTTCACCAGCTGGAGGAGCGACCCGGCGGGGCAGTAGAGCATGACCAGGTAGACGGTGTAGGGCGTGTCGAACGTCGCGAACAGAGGGAGAATGTTGTCGTGGCTGAGGCCGAACCAGATTGCGCTCTCCCTATCCGCGAGCTCCGTCCCCGCCTCCCCTCCCGGCCCTGGGCCCGCCGCAGCTTGCCCTTTCCGAATAGCCTTGACAGCGACGACCGCGCCGGTGTTGTTGTTCACCGCGCGGCGGACCTCGCTAAACCCGCCCGTGCCGATCACCCGGCCGAGGGTGTACTCGCCCACCACCTGGCCGTCGTCGTCGTACGCCGATTTGGGAGGGGAGAAGACAGCGAGGAACTGTGAGGCGGGGGAGGAGTTTGACGCGGTGGGGGAGGTGAGGCCGGAGCCGGAGGGGAGCGAGGGCAGGCCCGTGCTGCCTGCTGTGCTCGGACGGTGACGCCGCGCGGGCGTGGTCGTGGATATGTCGATCGGGGAGGTGACGATCCTCCTCCCTCTTTCTCTTGCAGTTTCCACCTCCTGCCTCACGAGATCCACTGCCGGCGGCTCCTCTGGCACCCCCTCCCTGAAGCTGGCGAACCCCGCATCGCCGAGCGAAGCGGAAGCTGTCAGCCCCTGCCTCCTCCTCGCTCCCGCAGCCCCAGCCGGGGGAGCGCGAGACCACCAATCGAACACCGGCTGGGCGGGCACATCAAGTGTCTCCCCTCGTTCGTGTTCCGTGTGCTCGTCGGGCGCTGAGAATGCGTGGTGCGGGGGTGTTGGCTTGGGCGGGGATATGTCGTGAGAGAGGGACATGCGCCGTGCTCATGTGCTGATTTGCGGTGCGGTGTTGTACAACAGGTATAGTCTCCAGTACAGATAGCAGTCAATCAGCTAGTAGTAGTAAATAGGATATGTGCAATGGTGGTGGTGGTGGTGGGGATCAAAGCTGCGCACCAGACGAGGAGGTGCCGTGTGCTGACCAGGCTTCGTCTGCCCGTTTCTAGTCACAGGGCTCACACGCGCGGAGCTTGAATTCCCCGCTTTGCCCGCCCTTGTCCGCGCGGAGGGAAAGGGTTCGCACCGTGATTCTGGTTTCGCACGTGGCGTCATAGGGGATCCGGCTGGGCACCCCGAGTCGGAGTCTGGAGTCTGGGATGTGGGGCACAAGGCGAGGTGGTTGGCGTGGCGTAGATCGCGTGAGTGTGCCGTAAGATAGGCTCCTGCGCGGGATGAGCTTGGTTCGCGCCTGCTTCGTGGTGATTCGCTAGTCTTCTTTCGTACTGTCCCCTCACTGTGTTGCGGCCTCCCGGACGGCACCTCTGCCCTGGAAGCTGTATCTCCAAATGGATCACAAGCGCCCTCAAGCTCTAGTAAATCCTTTCTATTATGCCACTCGCTATAGCTACAGATCAAGCGCTCTCCAACCGCTGCAGCACGTCCTCCCCACCCCACCCCCTGACCCAAGCAACCCGCTCCTCCCTCCCGGGCATCCTCACCCCCTCGCACCCCACCGCCGGCTCGTATTTCAGCACATCGGCCACCGCCTCCCGCTTGTTCCCGCGCAGGAGCGCGAGCAGCATGTGCCGCCTGCGGGTCTCGCCGCCTTCCCCTGCCGTGCTCGGGGTTGAAGCGCTGGAGTTGGAGGCGGGAGGAGAGGCGGGAGGCAGCCAGATATTGCACGCTACATGATGCAGCGCCACGGTGCGCAAGAACCCGCGCACCGTCCCTGTCCCCAGGGCTTTCACATACCTGCTCAAGAGCTCCGTATCCCCCTCCACGGGCCAGAGGAACTCGCCGACCCCGTCCGCCGGCACCTGCTCCACGCTGGTGCGCACGGTGCGCACGGCCACGCTGTGATCCCCCCAGAAGAGCTTGCGGTAGTCCGGCGGGTAGCGCATGCTCAGGGGCGGCAGGAGCAGCGCGCCGAAGATGGGGTCCGCAAAGGAGATGGCTTCGTACAGGGCGAGCAGGTCGGTGTAGAATTGGTAGAAGGGCACGCCGCTCCCCAGGTAGTCTTTCGATGCGGCTTCGAGCGGAGGGATGACGTCGGAGGATGGGACGGAGTAGGATTGCGGAGGGGTAGGCGAGGCACCGATGGTGAAGGGCTCTAGGAGGCTCTTCATCTCCGCGGCTACAACGGTGTCGCGGAACACGTCCTCACTCGAGTCGCCCTGCGGCTGACCGTGCTCGAGCATGACCACCCTCATACAGCCAAAGAGGATTTCTTCCCTCTTCAGCGCCTCTTCCGGGTGCATGTCCAAGAGTAGGGTCTGGCACATCTCGACCGCAAACAGCGTCGCGCGCACTGTTTCCGTCTCCGAGGCGTCCCATGACGCAGGGAACGAATCGAATGCCGTTGATGTGCTGGATCGTAACAGATCTGACAGGGGCTGGAAGAGGAAGTCGCGCTTGAGAGGTAGACCGACAGGGGCTTTGAGCGTTGATGTCGGAGGCTTGTGCAAGGCGGCAAGGGAGGGCAGTATAACTCGTGTCGCTTGCGAAAGCGAGTTGGGGGTGGGCCTGAACGGGGCTATGCAGAACTTATCGTCTGGTCGGATGGCGTGCATGTAGAATGGCATAACATCTTGCAAGACACCGCGGTGCAGGATCGAATCGTCTATCGTCAAGTCCATACTGTCGGCCAGGTCCTTGACTCCAACGGAGAAGTTCTGGAGGATCCACTCGGCATGAGCCTCATCACCAGGCAGGAGGTGTCGCAGAATCCGCAACGCTCTGACAGACCAGCTCTCCATCGACATGGTCCCGAGCCTGTGCGAGAGCCTCAACTCGTCCATGAGGAGAGTCGTCAGCGGTCGAAGGTGAACGTAGGCGCCAGCTGGAGCTGTGGTTGCCAGAGGATCATTTGGGACAGTAGTGGAAAGGAGATCATCTAAAAGGCGGGACAGTGACGCGCCAGGCAATCCTAACGGATCAGAAGTCGATGTTGCCGAACTGATGAGGGATAGGGATAGGCGAACAGCCGCACCCAACAAGGTGGAAGGACGAGCAATATCGCGTAGGCAGGGGAGGAACTTGGGTTTACCGAGTCCGTCATACTGGTCAATGGCGGACTGGAGGTCTTCCAAAGCGGAATCAATTGCTGAACGACCGTGCCCATCCTGGATGATATCTTGCAAGCCATCCATCACCTTCTTCTTCTCTTCTTGGCCCTTGTTTGCTCCATTGATGGTAGCACCCTCGGTATATGCTGCGGTGGCGTTCCATAGGCCAGCCCAAATGGTGTCTTGCTCTGCCGGTATGTTCTCTGCAAGATGAAGCAAGTCGTCCACCCAGCCAAATGCCTCGATTTGGGACCAAATGAGCTCGTGAGGTGGGCTGGTCTTGTGCGGGTCAATGGCGCAAATTGTCCATATCTCCCGTACTTGGAAGAACGTTTCCGCCAGACGAGCGAAACTTGGGGTGATATCGCCTTCAGAAAGGGAAGAGTCGAGGTATGTGACGAGCGCAGGCATGAACTCCTGTGCGGTGAGTGCGACCTTGCACCCCAGCCCATATCTTCCGAGAGTAGCATAGAAGTGCAATGTCTCGGCCATCAAGCTTTCGCGTAGTTCACGATCTTCGGTCGACTGGGACGAATCTGGCATCTGTGCCAAGAAGCGGAGCAATATGTTCGGTAGGTCGACCATCAAAGCTTCAGCATTCGCCCGGGAGGAAGTGGCCAAGACAGAGAATAACTGGATCAGCTTCGGATCTTGAGCAGTTTCTCGGAGGAAGTCGGAGTTCTTGTATGCCAACCAAGCAGACAGTACTGATGACAGGAAGTGAGGGGTTTTGATGATCGCGGATGCATGTGCCTCGTAATGTGTAGCCAGGCGGTGCAGCAGTCCCAAGAGTTGCGATAGCGTGAGTGCAGGGAAAGAGGGCGGCACGGTGAAGTAAGATTGAATTAGGGGAAGTGCCTCCTCCAACGGGATGGACGACAAGGCATCCAGTCCAGGAATGGTCGATGGAGGTTCCTCCTCGTCGTTCGACGACGGAACCTTGCGCTTCTCCTCGACCCATAGCTCTACGCCTTCCTGCAGAACGTAGAACTCATCCCAACCCACCACTGCCTCCCAGACAACTTCGACCGCACGCGCACCAACGCTGCCCCGCTCGCCGAGTGCAGCCATGCCAGATTTTAGGATGCGTTCCCTCGCGTCCGCGCCAACCGCCTGGGTGCTGATATTCCCACTTCCAAGCCGCTGCAAGATCTTTGCAAGAACACTGAGAACGGTCGCCCGCTGTGCTGCGTTCGTGGATCGTGACAGGTACAAGAGATCGTCGAGTGTGTATCCAGCTAGTGACGACGCCGTATGATGCAATCCGAGATGCGTTGGCAGTGTCGATTGGAGAGCTGGTGGGATGAGCGCTCCTTGAAGATCGAACCTTGCGGCATCGGAAGGTTGCTCTGATGATGGGGCAGTTATCCAGTTGAGACCAGGTTGAGCTGCCGCCTCGTTCGGGAAGAAACGACGTCTGATATCTTCCGGCGTTCCCTCTTCGGGGTCATCGGAGGCTTTCGGAACAGACAGCTCTGGCGAAGCTTCCTTGGCCATCCAGACAGCAGGTCCGTCGTGCTTCGTCATCCGTTCCGGATGGAGCGACCGGAACCTCAGCTGCGTGACCGGAACGCCGTCCGCACTGCCATCTTCAGGCGGAGCCATGAGCATATGGACAGACTTGGGTGACGCGGGTTGTGATGGGTAGACATGGATGTCAGATGGAGTCACGTCGGCAAATCGAAGGCGACGAAATGTCGACGACGTCTCGGAGTGGGCCGTAGAATCACGCAACGCGCTCCTAGGGCGGTTAAGATCTGATTTGATCGTTAGAAGTCATGGAATTTGCGCATATACGGAAGCAAGGCGCACCCTCCAGTAGTTGGGCTCGCGTGGGAGGCGTCTTGGATGGCTCTAATCGTTCCACGGCGCTTGACGGGCCAGCCGTCGAGGTGCTGCCAGGCGAGTCAACGTCCATGTCGTCCTCCGAGAAGGTCAGTGGAGGGGACAACTGTATTGTCGCAGGACGTGGCGTAGGGGCTGCCATATCCACAAGTTCATTGCCGTCCGCGGCCTTGCCCTCTCGTTGCAGCCTCCTCCTGCGCAGCATCTCTCCAATGCCACCACCAAACTTCTCCAGCAGATCCGCCCGCTCTGCCATCCGTTCCTCCTCCGTCATCTCCGATATTCGCTGGTTGTTCTCATCCCCGACCTCTTTTAGCAGCCTCTCGGTTTCATCTGTAGGTATAGGCGCGGGCGCGGGCGGATTGGGTTGGACAGAAACGTCGTCATCATCCTCGGTCGACTCCCACTTCATAGATGGCGAGATAGTGGAGAGAATGGTCGGTACATTCTGTGGTCGCGACGGGTTCACCTGGCGGCTCTTTGCGAATGCACTTGCACCACGGGTTGTTTTCGAACGATGTGTCACGGTGGGATATCCGGTCGATGGATTGGGAGCAGGGAACGCGCCTTGAGCCGGCGGACGGTTGGAGGATGGCTTCCTCTCGACTACGGAACCGATCATACTATGGAAAGAAACATGGGTTAAGAGGTACACGCGTGATGGTAAGAAAGGGAGGTCGTGTCGTGCGAGTGGTTGCCGCAAGGAGCACTTTACAGAAGAGTGGCGGGACTGTCCCTCACAGGAATGACGATGCTTGTATGTTACGTAATGGTTTTGAAAGACGGAACCTGTTCCCGTTTTGGTGACCTTCCCCGCACCCGTCTATGTCTGGTAAGTATGGTTGGTTGCCGCTACGGCCTGGATAATAAGTGTGTATTCCTGGACACCCTGTCCTTTTCGAGGCGCATCCAGCCCTGCAGGCATTTCGTATGATCCGAAACCTTACCGCTTTGTACTATTGAGTGAAGCCGGGTGAAGCGCACCGCAGCGCCGACACTACAACGTCTATTTAAGTAGACACAGATTCCGGATATGGTGGCTCATTGCCGAGCTGAATTCTGATGGCACTACTGCGCCGTCGTGTCGCGTGCATTGACATCGGGGTTGTTTCACTATGTTCGAGGTGTGGGGTCGGACGCTCCATGCATCGCAATCCACGGGAGCACGTGCCGCACCGGGCCAGTGAATGGCGTAGGTAATCGGGCGCCGCGCCATAATTTGACGTGCAATTTAGAAGCGTGAGAGCTTCTTAAGGCACGTCAATACAGCTGCGGACCATCATCGTACCACGCATCCTTACCGCATAGGGTCTGATCATCCTCTCAGCATGTGATGTCTTTGCCGGTTATGGGTGGTGCTGGCGACGGCACTCTGCGATGCTGGCGCTTCGGACGGCGGCCGCCTCCACGCCCGCTTCATGGATTTGGGTTCATGGATTTGGGTCCCAGATCCGCATAAAAGGCCGGTGAGACATTGTCGCTTACCACTGCTGGTCTGTAGAGTCCTACCGCCATGTCGCTGCCCTTCAATCTCCGCGTTCTGGATGTCGTGGCGCTCGGTGCCGTCGCCTGGCTCGCTTTGGTCCTCTATCAGCGCGCTTCTGCCAAGGCGCGGAGCACAAGCCTGCGCGGCCCTCCCAGGAAGAGCTGGCTCTGGGGCTACAACCGCGAGCTGATGGCCAAGATCACAAGCGGATCATCCTATGAGCAATGGGCATCTGAGTATGGTGCTTGCTTCTTACTGCCTGTGGAACTCGGGGTATAGCGGCATTCGTGGCTACAGTTCTCCGCTAATCCTTTGCAACAGAAACAGCGCCTTATCCTGACTGACCCTCGAGCGATTCATCATATCTTCACGACTAAGTCATACAGCTACCAACGGCCGGAAGGCTTGCGTTTGGCGACCAGGAAGCTGCTCGGTGATGGCATCCTCAACTCAGAAGGTACGCAAGGGATATCATGGCTGATGTCATGCTTATCTATGCACACATAGGCGAGGATCACAAGCGCCTGCGCAAGGCACTCAATCCCGGGTTCACACCTCAAGCACTGAAGCAGTTCCTACCTACTTTTTACGATTCGGCACACAAGGTGGGACATCCTCATTGCTCTCGGTTCTTGTGGTCGTAACATCGTCGTATAGGTAGAGGAGGCTTGGAACACGGTACTGGCTGACCAAAATCAGACCGAAGTCACCCTTGACGTCCAGAAATGGTACGTGTTCGCTACGTATATGCGCATACCAGCTTATGCAGTATGAAGGATGAATGCAATCACATTGGTACGACACGCGTGGTATTGCTACTACCAGTCACTGAGAATGATCAGGACACTATTGGTCTTACGGGATTTTCGTACGACTTTGGCACCTTGCGAGGAGAGCGTCCTCCGGTGGTGGACGTGCTATCCAGCTTCGGAGCGCGACCGGTGGACTTCCTCTCTGCTCTGACCTTCCTCTTGGTCCAAACAATACCTCAAGTCATGAACATTCCTTCACCGCGCAACAAGCTCTTTACGGCGCTCAACGACTCCATGAGCGAGGTGGTGAACAAGGTTTTCGCTAAGATGAAGGAGGAGAAACTGGACACGCAAGATCATTTCTCGATGCTTGGACCCCTCAGTAAGGAATGTCCCGTTGCTCCCGAATCGCTACTCACTCCATTAACTAAACAGTGAAGTCAGAGGGAAAGATTACCAGTACCGAGATGTCGGCCCAGGTAGGCGACTTCTATAAAGAGATGAACACTGCTCATCTATGGGCAGATGAACACACTCATCCTTGCAGGCTACGAGACAACTGCTAGTGAGTGCGGCCTTGAATACTGAACATACACTTTCTAACCTCCTTTATTAGACAGCTTAAGTGTGAGTAGCGCCGTGATCCCCATGTCGATTTGCTGATGAACATACGATAGTGGTGCCTTCATGAGCTGTCTACCCGCCCAGCTCTGCAGGAGAAGATCCGTCAAGAATTAGCTCAATTCCCCGACCCAACCTACGATCAGCTCCAGAATCAGATGCCGATGCTCGAAGCCGTCGTGCGTGAGACGCTGCGAACGCATGCTCCAGTACCCGATCACTCGCGATACGCCGTAGTGGATGATGTGATCCCTCTGTATGAACCGCTTACTACGACGAAAGGCGAGGTGGTGGACCACATCAAGATTGCAGCTGGGCAGGGTGTCGTCATTGCGATCGAAGCCGTCAACCGATCTACTCATATCTGGGGACCGACGGCCCATGAGTTCGATCCCGAGCGATGGCTGAAGGGAGATCTTCCCGCACTTGCGCAAGAAGTTCAAGGATATCATCACGTACTGTCGTTTACCGATGGTCCCAGGCATTGCATTGGTAAACACTTCGCCGTTCTAGAGTTCAAGGTAAGCACCAGTGCCCCATCCCTTCTTTCAGTTTGACTGAGTTCGTTCAGGCCGTTCTCTCCGTATTGATGAGGAGATTTTCTTTCGAGCCTTCGGATGGTACCGGCCAGAATGTCAAGAAGCATCGTGGTTTCCTACCCCGTCCACAGACCATTGGGTCAGAGCCAGGAGTATTGATGATGCGCGTTCGGCAGGTGGAGGCTTGATAACACAGTGATGATGCAGTTCGCGAGACATATTGATGAGCGCACGTTCTCTATACCAGACATCCCTGCTCATATACGACGAATCCAATTGATGATGAAAATACTGCAGCCGGCACGGGCCAGGTGGCTTTGTCGTGCTCTGACAGTAATCGGCACGGGATACCGGAAAACGTAACTGTTACTTCTAAAGCGGCATATACGAAGGACGACCTTGCCGTCGAAGACACTGGAATTTTAGCCGTCTTGACCTTGTCGCTTATGGAGTTATTCGGTATTCTTTGCCCTCTCTACTCCCATCCACGGCTCTAATGGCACATCGGTGGATAGAGACAGCATTGCAGCGGGTCCTGGTGTGACGGTATGGATCGAGGCCGTCAACTAGTCCAAGGCGAGATGGGGTGAGAGCGGGTGGGTGGCTCGGACCGCTTGCCGAGAAGGCGAAGCCGACTCAGTGGTTCACATATTCCCCTCTTGGCGTTCCCACGGACTCACCTGTCTTGTTCCCGGCCGTGCAGTCCATGTTATTGAAAGCTTCCTTCTCGAACCGTTAGATGGAACGGGCGAAAACGTTGTGATTCATCGCGCGTTCCCGCGACCCCAAACGCGCGGTGCGGAGTCTCCACGCGTCAGGTCGAGAGCTGAAGTTTTTCGGCATCAAATATGACCGAAGAACATAGATTACCCTTGTCTGAATTGGGATACTCCGAGAGCACAAGCAAGAGTGATATTACACGAGTGCTTGGGAGGGAAGCCAGAGCCAACCGGAGTAAGAGCCGGAGATGCAGGCTATTGCGCGGAGAATGCGGGGAAAATAGAGGCGGTGCTGTCGGTGACGGTGTGGTCCCTGGCTGCCCCGCTCATCGGTCCGAGCTCGGGCATGCCATGATGCTATAACAATGCACCGCCCACGTTTCCGCACGATAGGCGCAGCCAACAACTTGTTTGTCTACCATGTCCGTCTCGGCCTTGAAGGACGTGTTCAGCGGGTTCGATGAGAGTAAGATCAAGGTCAAGGACCTCTCCGACGGTCACAGCAATGTGGACTGCTACGCGCTCGAGTTTGAGCTCAAGAGCACAAAGTCGGGCGAGGTTGACGAGTTCCCGATGGGTGAGATTGGAGGCAAGGGAAGCAAGGCGATTAGATTGACCCAAGACAAGTAAGCATAAATGTTGTTTGAGCTGCATGGTGTCACTAACACGACTATAGAGTCTGGTGGCTCTTCCCCACCCCGAACCTCTCGCTCCCGAGCAATGCGAACACGAACTTCATCCTTCTTGAGCTCGCCAACTCGAAGTCCAAGTATGCGGCGATCTTGCCACTCACAACACCTGCATACATGGGGACATTCCGAGGCAAGGACGGCCACGTTGTCGCTCGCTTCGAACGCGACTCTGGGAAGGGAGGAGAGGGCAAGATCGTCGTCTGTCTCGGAAACGATCTTATGAGTGTTGTGCGAGGCGTGGCCGACGGCATGAGAGAAGTCAGAGGCTGGGGGAACGGGATGCTGGATTATGTTGTTGAAGGTGTGCAGAAGATGATGCGCAATGGTGGACAGGGTACCATCTTCTCTGACACGCTGACCTACTGCAGTAGGTTTCACTTCGTTGATTCTTGGCCTAGGCTGACCCCGATGCCTTCATAGCGTGGAACTCCCTCTTCCCCGTCCCGCGTACCACAACCTCCATCCTCAAAACCCTCTCCTCCCTCAAGTCTTGCCACATCTACCCCACCACCCTGCTGATCGACGACGCCTGGCAGTCGATCAACGACTCCGGCGACACGTACACGCGCCTGCGGCACCTAACCTCCTTCGAGGCCTGGTCCAAGTTCATGGACGGCATGCCCGGCGGGCTCAAAGCCTTTGTCAGCAAGGTGAAGGACGACTACGGGCTGGAGCGTGTAGGCGTATGGCACACCATCTCTGGGTACTGGCAGGGTGTCGACCCCGAGGTGTTCAGGGGCAAGTACCGGCTGGCGAAGGTGACACTTGGTGACTACCCCGGGCCGTGGGAGGGGACAGGGTTCCAGTACTACGTGCCGCACCCAGAGAGTGTGCATGATTTCTTTGAGGACTATTATAAGTTCTTGCACGGGTGCGGGGTCACGTTCACCAAGTGCGACAATGTGGCGAGCTTGGAGTCGCTCGTGAGCGCGAGAGAAGTGAAGTGGGAGGCGACTGGAGAGGAAGTTCTTGGGGAGCAGGTCGATATGCCAAGTGAGTCAAAGTTCCTGCGCATATACTTACCTCGTCGTTAGCTTACTCCAACCTCCAGCACTGAGGAAGAACGCGAGACAAGCGGTCAAGGATGCTGCGGAGAAGTACTTCGGAGGCAGCGAGGAAGGTCGCGTAATCTGGTGCATGGAGATGTCCCCTAGGATGTGCGTCCTTCCCTCAGTCAACCCGCCGATTACTGACGACAGACCAGATTCTTGGGCAAGGAAGTAGGAGGATCGACTGGTGCCAGGATGATCTGCCGTAACTCGGACGACTGTGAGTTGTCTGTGTTCGGTCTATAACTTGTGCTGATATAGTACAGACTTCCCCGATCAGATGGATTCTCACCGATACCACATCTATGCGAACGTCCTGAACGGGATCTTCACCTCGCAGTTGAACGTCGTACCCGATCTCGTACGCCCCTAGGTCCTTCATCTAACTACGCCGCTTACCTAAGAGCAGGACATGTTCCAATCTCACGCCTACATACCCGAAGGCGAGGACGTCGAGAAGTACTCTACCGAAGGCACCTCCGCTCAGGCCGAGTATCATGCGGCACTCCGATCGCTTGCGAACGGACCCGTGACCTTGACCGACGTGGCAGGCCATACCGATCCGACTGTCCTTAACAAGCTGGTCGGCAAATCTTCGAAGTCTGGGAAGAGCATCGCCCTGCAGGCAAAGAAGGCGTTCTACGTCAGTGGGGCAGTGTTCGAGGACCTCCTCGGTGAGGGGACTGGCAAGGGTCTGAAGGTGTACAGCGAAGGGCAGTACGGCGGTGGTCTGATTGGAGTGTGGAATGTGCGCAGCAAAGAGGGCACAGTCAAAGACGACCTGTCATTCGCGGACATCCTGCCGCTCACCTCGCCATCGCCGGATCGGACTACCTACGCAGTCTACTCGTACAAGACGAGCGATGCATTCGTTGCCGATAAAGAAGATTCTCGGCTGGCGCCCTCTATCTCCGTTAAACTTGAACCGTTCGGGTTTGACATCTTCACAATTGCGCCTTTCATCACGTCTGCACGATGCTCCATCGCATGTCTCGGCCTTACCGACAAGTACAACCCGCTTGCCGCATTAGTCAGCCCACCTGTGTTCCTGGTCGATTCGGTGCAGCTGTTCGGTGCCACATTCAATTGCGTCGGTTCCGTCACGTTCGTTGTGAAGCGACAGGCTGGCGCCGGCGCCGGCGAAATGGGGGCAGGAGGCATCAGGGCCACCGTGAATGAGACAGACCTGGCTGATGGCAACATCAAGCGGAGCTGGGGCGGCGAGGCGGTCGGGGAGATCGTTACGGTTGACTTTTCGGGTCTGCTGAGGGACGAGCCCAGCAAGGAGGCAGATGTGTACGAGGTTGTGTTGGATGTTCGATGAGAGCCCCGTTGTCCGCCGACGGACGATGGCTAGCGCAAAGTTTAGGAAAAGGAATTGAATTGTCATGCTACCACGAGAAGATAATGCACATGCGGTTTTGATGCTTGAGGATACTTATGCTTTACTCGATCTCCAAGGCAGGTGGCGCCCTCACGTACTCAGTCCTGCTGGTATGGATGAGGAACGGGTTCGTGGAACGGCCATCCCTGGTCAGGGCAGGATCGTGCCCGATGAAGTTGTGGGGGAAGCCGAGGTCGAACGGAACGGCCTCCTCCAGGAACTGCATTTGGTCGGGAGTGAGCTTGATCTTGACCGCTTCGATGTTCTCGAGCAGGTACTTGATCTTGGACGCGCCGATGATCGGGAAGATGTATGCCTGCTTGTGGAGCGCATATGCGATTGCGACTCCGGTCACGTTTCTGAGATACAAAGTCAGTCCTCTGTTCCAGGATAGTCCGTGGGAAGGCCGTGCTTACCCAGGTTGTCCAATCTGCTGCGCCACCTTCTCCAGCGCCGCGCTGATCTTGATTTCGTTCTCCGTCAAGTCAGAGCCACCACGGAGGTTTCCCTGCTTCCTCCTCTCCTCCAGCTGCGCCTGCGTGCGGAACTTTCCCTGTCCCACGACGCCCCATGCACATACACCCATCCCTTCTGCCTTGACCATCGGGAGGATGTCACGCTCGAAGTCGCGGAGAAGCACGTTGTACCTGCCCTGGTAGACGACGAACCTCGCGAGTCCGTGCGCACGCGCGTACTCGTTCGCCTTGGTCACGACCCACGCGGGCGTGTCGGAGATCCCGAGGTACAGTACCTTGCCGCTGCGCACGAGTGCATCGAGCGCGTGCATGATCTCATCGATCGGCGTGGCATAGTCCCACCAGTGAACGTAGAGGATGTCGACGTAGTCCGTCTGGAGCTTTGCCAGGCTGTCGCGGAGCGAGAGCTTCATCGACTTGGCGCTGTTTCCCGTGTAGTTCACCTTGATGGCGATGTCGTCCCGCCGGTGGTTGTAGCCGATGGAGTACTTGGTTGCAAGCACGATCTGGTCCCGGTTCTTCCGCGCGGTCATCCACTCGCCGATCCACTGCTCGCTCTGCTCATCTTGATACGAGTTGGCAGTGTCGATAAAGTTGCCACCGGCGTTGTAGTACGCGTCGAGCAGCTCAAACGCTTGCTCTTTGGTCATGCCGCTGCCCATGTAGCCGGTCCAAGCGTTGCCGAGGCTCATCCCGCCCAGAGCGAGGGGCGAAACCCTCACACCAGCGGAGGGGGAGAGGAGACGGTATTCGCCGAGAGGTGTCTTTCCGGCGGGTGCAGGTCCCCAGAGAGCGTGTTCCATCTCTTCCAGCGTCGGCATCGTGAGTTTTAGTTGGTGTGCGTAGGGATGTTGCTATTGGTGTGGTTGCAAGTTGAGGTTCGATGTTTGCGTCTCATCCTGCGAGGCCCGGGCGGCTTTATAGCCTTCGTCGGTCCATCCATCTCCTCGGAGCTCGCAGTATTAGGACCGCCTTTCAGCATGTTGATTCCAAGTAAGCCTTCTCCGGGTTTACCCATCCATGACATCAGCAGGGTCCTAAACGCCGATGCCGGACTGGCACGGAATGTGGGGAAGTCGCGCGCACGCTGAGCAGCCTCGTCGGTTCTAACCGTTGCCGCTGGGAGTCTGGGCTGGGCGACCGCTTAGCTTTCCCGGACAGGGTGGATGACTAAGTTATTAATCCAACGTGGGCAAGAGAGAGGTTGTGGTCGGCCGTAAAACCGTCGGCGCGCACTGAGCCCCCGTGTTCCGTATGTAAGTAAGCCGACACTCCCTTGCCGAGCTTTCTCTCTGGAATGATCGATCAGTGCCTCGACGGCCTTGAAGAGCATTGCGCAGTGTGCACGGCGAGGCACTCATTGAGCAAACAAATAACAAGAAATTCTCAGGAGAGAGATTGGAATGGTTCAAAATCAATAGTATACAACAACGCCCAAGCGCCCAACGTCTTCGATCGCCAGCAAGTCAGTGGTACGCACACCATCTCCCCTCACCGGCGTGCATTATGCACCTTGCAGAATCGCACCAATCCAGCGGTCAGCCGCCCCTCGTCCGCCTCGAGCTGCGCAGCAGGCCACATCGCCCTAAGCACCTCAGACACCTCCTCAGCACTGTCCTCGTCTAGTACCGACTCCTTTCCGAGCCTGAGCCGGCGCATGCACGTCCGCGGCTGCGCCGCTCCGTCTGCTGCTTCTGGTGTGCCCGGGATCTGGGACAAGTCCACATGTACCTCAACTTCCTCCAGCTCCGCGCAGGCCTCTGCAAGCGCGGCAACCCCGCGCAGGGTGAGCCTCGGCCTGTGCTCCGGGCTTCCCCCGTGCCTCGGAGCGACCCGAAGCCTTCTGAGTCTCCGCCACGCGCTGGTGAGCCGCGCCAGCTGCACATCGCCCAGGGCCAGGCCGTCGAACGGCAGGGGGCTGCCCTTCTCGGGGAGGGCGAGCTCGAGCTCCTCCAGCTCGCGCAGGGCGCAGAGTGCGAGGTAGGCCTCTGCGGGCTGGTGGGAGAGGTTGAGCGCGCTGAGGGTTAGGCGGAGCGTGCGCATGCGCGGGGCGCGGGCGAGGAGCTCGAGCAGGTGGGAGAACTCGGTCACGGGTGTTTGCTGCTGCGAGAGCTTGAACGAGAGGTGCTCCAGTGTGGGCAGGGAGATGGAGGAGAACACGCGGAGGGCGTAGGCCGCGCTCGGGCAGGTGAATCTGAGTGTGTTGAGGTTGGGGAGGGTGCAGGGGTGCAGGGAGGGCGTGTCCTCTACGTTGGGGAGGTAGAACCAGCTCAGGTCGAGCGTGAGCGCGCGCACGGCGGTCGGGGCGAGGAGCGCGAAGAACTGCGGCATTGGCACGCCCTCGAGGGCGAGCGTGCGCAGCGTGGGGAGGGATCCGACGGCAGAGAGAAGCGCGTGCTGCAGCTCTGGCTCGGTGAAGAGCGGGCCGGTCACCTTGAATGTCCGGAGTGCGGGTGCGAGCTTGCCCAGCTGGGCGAGGAGCGTGCAGTACGCGCCGAGGGTGACCTGGTGCCCTGTGTGCAGCTCGAGCCTTGTCAGCTCGCCGCTGAGAAAGGATGGGAGGCACGCGAGCCCCCGGTTGTCCTCGATAAACATGTTGAAGCTCTCCAGGCGGGGGAAGACGGGTGTGCGCCCGCTCAGGGTGAGGACGCGGAGGATGTGCGTGTTCGGCAGGCGGAAGGCGTACCGCCGTGTTTGGGGGTCGGCGTTGAGCGTCCGGACGAGGGCGGCGTAGAAGTGGAAGCGGGCCCAATCGGACGGCTCCGCTCCCGGCGGGGGTGAGGCCGGGAGGGTGCGCTGATCGGATGCGGCGGCGAGAGCAGAGTGCACAGCAGAGCGGGAGAGGGAGAGGGAGAGAGAAGAGCAGTAGCGGTCAGCGAGCGCCCAGAGTTGTGCAGGGGACGGGCCACCCACCAGCTTGAGGTGCTCGCGTGCCCAGGGCGGCATGAGCGCCTCGTACTGCCTCACGCCGAGCGCGTCGCGCCAGAGGGCGCGCAGGGCCGGGAGGAGGAAGTAGGTGCAGGCAACGGCGAGCGAGGCGAGGGTGCGTCCGGCCTCCTGCTGCTGCAGCTGGGCGCACACACCGTCGAGGATGTCCTCGAGCGCAAGCGCTCGGTGCATCGCGCTCCGACTGTGTGTGCTGGGCACGGGCTGGGGGGGACACCTGGAGAACGGCGTGAGTGTGCAGGACATCGTTTATATCACCTCGACTGTGTGTGCGTGTGCGGGCCGGGAGGAGCGGGAGCGGGCGATCGAGCGCCTGCGGTGTGGGAAAGAGGGAACACAGAGCGACGGGTGATGGAGGCGATCGGGCGGATCGCAGGGGTGTTGGGGGTGTGCTGCTCGTGCGTGCGAGGGTCCGATGACCATTCATCTCCATCTGCGCCCATCGTGCCCCAGCAGGGGTGGGGGTAGTGACGATTGCATAGTAAGCCGTGATGAGCTCACGAGGCTGTTGAGGCGCAACGTCAGGGCCAGCATCGCTCCCGCTCCCGCGCGTGAAGGGCCTTCCCAGCCGGGGTGGCCGTTTAGGGGAGGGAGAGGGATCCGGCTATCGCGCGCCGGGCGCATGAAGCCGTGTTTGCCGGAGCGCGGCGGACGGGCGTGGAGCGTGGGGAAGGGAAGGCTGAAACGGAGGGCGGGGAAGCCGGGTGGGGAAGGGCGTGACGGGGTGCACAGTTGTTTTTGGATGGGGATGGGGCGACGGAGGGCACGAGCGAGAGAGCGACGGGCGGGGGTGGGGTGCGTGAACTTAGCCCGGCTTCGCGGTATCAGATCGCGGGGAGCGTTGTCATGCAACAGGAGCGGGTGAGCCGAGCGCGCGAGCAATCATGCGAGGCGAGCCTGTGCGCTTTCAGCAACGGTCAACCGCCGCTTCCTGGTAGCTTATCGGCTGTCGGCTTTTGCGGTTCTCGACTCTGGCTGTTCTTTCGGGCGTTGGACCTTGGGGACGACCCGACCCGACCCTGATAAAAAGGGAGGTGGGAATGAAGCTCGGTACCGGCAGCGACGTTCGGCGTTGCCAGCGAGTCAGACCCGCCCGAAGGGGACGAGCCTCCACCCGCCTCAGAACGCCAGACGGATAAGGCGAGCGCGGTGCCGAAAATAGCTGGGTTTGGCCTGCGCGAGAAGCGTGATGCGCGATGTTGGGCGTCGATGCTGATGCTGATGCTGATGGCGACGAGGCCGATGCGGCGGGCCATCGGTCTCCGGGTCCATGTCGTGCAGTGCACCCCAGAATCAAGCCTACTCAGCTCACGACAGCAAAGCAAAGCACTGTACATATTATTCCAGCACGGCAGCTGGCCCACTTCCCCGTTCAGATAAGCCCGAGTTTCGCGGAATGTCGCGAAGCCCAGCCGAAGCACTGGGCGAACTCGGAACATTCTCGAGCGTTCACGCTCAGGGTCCTGCGTGGGTCTGGGCCTGTGGCGCGGAGTACAATGCGATAGAGGTTAGAGGTGTGCTGCGCGAACCTGCGAGTCTGGAGAGGTCCGGCGGAGACCCGCTTCTGCACCGTATGTACCGTCCGAGTTCGTTTCGCTGGGAGCCCCAACGGAGGGCGGGAGCAATGCCCTCTACACCGTTCTACATTACCTAGCTCGTAAGAGTCTGGTCTATTCCCCCTGGGTTGAATTCCAGGGTAAGTACTCTTATAAGTATGACGGTAGTAGGCAGAAGAGCACCCTCGTTCAGCCCAGCCCAGGCGAATCGGGGGCTCAAAGGGGAGCAATCTCCCTCGAAGGGAGCATATGGCATATGGGGGCGGCCCACCTGGAGGCGCTGCACTGACGTCAGGCGGCCGGCGCCACCCGCCCGCTCCAGCGCCTGCGATTGGCCGTGAGATGCCGGGGCCACACGAGCCCCAACGTCCCTAGTTAGTAGTGGGTCGTGAGTCCGCTGGTGCGGTGGTTTGCGCCGTGGGCTGGAATGTAGGGCACTCACGGTACTTTCTGGTGGTGCGGTGCTAGGATAATGAAGAGTTGTAAGTAATGTAATGCATGAGCTCCGGGGGGACCGGGGGGAGCGCGCCACCCCGCCCCTCGGTCACTGTGGCAGGAGCGAGTAGGTGACAGCAGCGGCGGGGACCCAGCGAACTGAACGGCCGGCCGAGCGAGGCCCACCCACGCATGGGGATCCGCCGCCCCGGTCGCGGGCTTGTGCGCCGCTCCCCGCTCCCCACTCGCTCCGTCCAGGCTCTCCTTCGCACCATCACAGCCTTGTCCATCCTCCAGCCCTTCACACCCAGCCTCTCCCGCCCATTCCTCTCGAAGCACCCGCCTGTGTGTCCGCCAATCCACACGCAGACGGTGCAGCACGCCGAGCCACCGCGTCTGCCCCGTCCGTGTCTCGCCCGTACTCGCCCCCGCCCGCCCGCGCAGACACTAGCGCGAGCCGGCCAGCGCTCACCTCCCCGAGTCCCCTCGTCGGCTTCTCCCGACCTCGCCCTCACGCCCAGAGGCCTAGACCGTCCCCATCACCCGCCGCCACCACCATCAACCCAACACCGCCTGCCCCCTGCCCCCTGCCCCCTCCCCTCCCTTCACGCTCCTCGATCAGCGCTCGCTAGCGGGAACACGTACATAAACCCGTGCCGTGGTCGAGCCCCCTTTGCTGCCTGCTGCCTGCTGCCTGCCGCCTGCCGCCTGCTGCCTGCCTGCTGTCCTGCCCCCTGGCCTGCAGCTGCCTCGCCCCGTCGCCAAGCCACCCTCACCGCCGCTGCCTGTCCCAGCGAACCGCTATCGGCGCTCGGTACCGACATCAGTCCATCGATCCAGCCTCGTCCATCACGGTCGAGCCTAGCCTGGGCCCGCGACTCGACTCGTTTCCGGGGCGCGAGATCCCGCGAGTCACACGACGCCTGAGCATACATATATAACGCTCGTCTTCCGTCCTCTCCCACGCACAACTCACTTCTCGTCCTTGTTCTCATTCCCATACAACAGCCTATCCCCCCCTCCTTGCTACCCCCCTCCAACAAGCAGCAACAATGCCGCTCATGGCCCTGTACGAAGTCCCCGTCGCGATCGCCTCGCCGTCGCTGGGGATGAACCCCGCGCACACCCTCCCCCTCAAGCTCAAGGCCGCTGCCGACGCAGGCTTCGGCGCGGTCGAGATCGGAATGGACGATCTGGTGTGTTCTGTCTCCCTCTCCCTCTGCGGGCCTCAGCTAATCCCCCGATCCCGCAGATCGCCTATGCGCGCGCTCTCAACCCGGATCTCCCAGAGGCGCACCCCAAGTATCGGGCGACGGGCGCGCCGGTGCTCGAGCCCGAGCCGCGCGACCCGATCGACGAGCCGATCTGGGCCGCGCTCAAGACGACCGCCGCGGCGGTGAAGGAGCTGTGTGCGAACCTCGGGCTGCACATCCTCTGTCTGCAGCCGCTGAGCCAGTACGAGGGCTGGCCGGAGCCGATGGACCGGCACGCGTGGGCGTGGGAGAAGGCGCTGCGCTGGCTCGATCTCGCCAAGGAGCTTGGCGCGGAGATGCTCCAGGTGGGAAGCAACAACGAGCTCAACGCCAGCGCGGGCGTCGAGGCCTGCGTGCAGGACATGCGACGCATCGCCGTGGCTGCCGAGGAGAGGGGTGTCAAGATTGCGTATGAGCCGTGGTGCTGGGGTGCATACACGAACACGTGGGAGGGCTGCTGGGAGATTGTGCAGAAGGCGGTTCGTCCAGAATCACTCTGTTTCTACTGCTAGTGCTCATGTGGATGCGCAGGATCACCCCGCGCTCGGCCTATGTCTCGATACCTTCCAGATCGCAGGCTCGCCCGTGTACGGCGCCTCCCCGACGGCGGCCACAGGGTGGATCAACAGCTACACCCCGACCCTCTTCTCGCTCTCGCTCAAGAATCTCACCCAGTCCGTCAAGGCCGACAAGATCTTCTTCCTCCAGATATCGGACGGCGCCAAGCTCGATCCGCCTCTGGGGCGTGGGAACGAGCTTGACTCGCGCTGGACCCGCGGATGGGAGAGCAGGCAAGTGTGGAGCGGTGCCAGACGGCCTTTGCCGTTCCGCCCGGAGAAAGGGGGATATCTGCCTGTCGTCGAGATCACAGACGCGGTACTGGCGACTGGTTTCAGGGGTAGGTGCCTCTCTAATAGCTACGTGACCATGCGGCTGACGGAATCGAAGGATACATGTCGTACGAGATCTTCGAGAAGGAGCAAGAGGACGACGATCCCAGCGTCCCCGAGCGCTGGGCGAAGGACGCCAAGAGGGCACACGACCAGCTCATGTCAGCCGTCACGCGGAAATGGCGACGAATGTAGTTGGCGCCCATGTAAAGTTGCATCCACTCCTCGCCTCACACTGTCTGTCTGAACGGGTATCTCGCTGTCGCTGTCGAATCGTCTCCAAAATCACCCCCTTCTGTCACTGATACCACGGACTGGAAAACGCAGCATCGTCGCTAGTACACAGGTAGGTCGTATTGGGTCCCCTCTTTCCTCACATGTCACCTTGCCCCTCGCACTCGTTCTTTCCGCCCGCATAAAGCCCGCATGAATAGAGAGAAAAGTAGCAGATGCCGTGGTCATGTCTCATTCTCATGTCTCATGTCTCCCTCATGTCGTTGTCGTCGTCCCCTTGTGCTCCTGTGCTCTTGTGCCTGTGCTCGCATGCTTTGTACAACAAATTGGATGTACACGTTAGTACACCGGATAGTTAGCTGAAAAAAAGAAATGGACAAAATTACGAACAGTGATCCCACGCCTGTGCCTTCACCACCCACCACACCGGTTCACCCCCAGCTGTACGCGCCCTCTCCACCCGCACCACACGCCCAAAGCAGCCCCCTCGCCTCGCTACTCTATTGTAGTGTGCCACCTTCCTCCTGTTCCCACTTGCCGCCTAGGTGTCCAGGACGGGAAAGGGAAAGGGAAAGGGGGGACCGGCACTCTGTCAGTCCGGGTTCGGCTCCGACCACCCACCAGTGGGCCCTCTCACTCCGCGCGCGCATGGCGATGCAGCTTGCTGGCACTACTACCGTACTGCGTTCACGTTGACTTCCGCCCGGGTGTGCCAGCGCATACACGCCCACTGGGGGTGAGCGTATCCAGCCGCGAAGGCGAGCGGAGGCCGCTGACTTGTCTCGCTTGACGCACCGTCCTGCCCCATCCGCAGGGCGCTCCAACAACTTACCCCGAACCGGTCCAGCCCATTAATAATATCACCAGAGCCCCAGCCATCGTCCAATGCGTGCATCATCCGCGGCCGGCCGGGCCCTGCGCACGCGTACAGTAGGAGCGCTCTGATGACGGCGGATGGTGCGCTCGTTCGGCACTGCGCGCTGCCAAGCTCGGCCCGGGGCCCCTTTGGGCGACCGGCGTGTGACCGCCGGCGTCGGCCGACGCGGGGCCCGCTGGAGGTATGGCGGCAGAAGGGCGAGGCGCGGCAGCTCTGCTTGAGCATTTGTGGGTTCTTTCGGCAGGATTGTCAATATGAGGGAAAGAATGTTAACTATTATTTATCCATCTTCCAGAACTGCATTCACTAAGTTAACTTACTTTACGATCAAGGCAGATCGGGATGCGGCTACCGGCTATCGAGGCTTCCACTCCACTCTATATTCAGCAGGTTTTGCAGCGCGGACGAGCCAGCTCGAAACCCGTGAATGGCGTGTCGGGTGTATGACCAAGCCCGCCTCCGCCGATGTTTTTGGTGGCTCGGCAACTCGGCACGCGCCCTCGGCAAGCGCCATCGGGGCCGAGTCCACCGAATGCACGGCTGTGAGTCGTTTCCCCCTTCGATGGCCCGGCCGCCCACCTCCAGCCGGCGGCCATGAGCCCGGCGGTGCACCCCTCGTCCGACACGCGAGGTGTCCGATATAATATAATGCTGTTATCTGGCCGGGATCGCGCGGGCTGCTCAAGCTTTTGCGTCTTCGTTGTCCGCTCTCCACTCTGCTGCTTTCGGCTCTCTGTCGCTGTCTGCTCCTGGGGCTTGCTGCTTGCTGAGCACCGGCTCGGATGGCTTCTCAGAAAACGGATACCGCGCAGGGGAAGCAGGTGGAGGACACACCGGACGGGCAGGCGTGCTATCCCGCGTTCACTCCTGCACCCATCCCGGTGCCCCCAATCGAAGGGGTAATGCAGGAGGCTCCGAAGGGGTTCGAAGGGCTGCCGGTCGTCGCCGAGGGATCCAGAGGGCTGCAAGGCGGCGCCGCACTGGACGAAGCGGCCACACGCCTCCCGGACGGCGAGCTGGAGGACATCGACCTTGAAAAGGCGCCTGCGGGGAAGAGGAGGAGCACGGACGAGCGCACGCTTGCGGAGCTCCAGGAGGGGGGCGCGGTGGGCGCGGGCGAGGTGGAGGATCCGCAGGACCCGACCCTGGCGCATGCGCAGGAGAGGAAGGGGGACATCTATGACCGATTTAGCAAGGGCAAGAAGTACACGATCGTCGGTATTGTTGCGTACTCTGCGCTATTAGCACGTGAGTCGCCCTTTTAATGCAAGTAGAGTCGTTCACTGAACAGATAATTTACAGCCTTCGCCTCCTCCTCCTTCCTCCCCTCGATCCCCACCATCGCCAACGATCTGCACTGCTCGGGTGCCGTAGTAAACTACACCGTAGCCATCTACCTCGTAACGATCGGCATCGCCCCGCTCGCCTGGGCGCCTTACGCGCGCTTCTACGGGCGCAAGTTCGTCTACGTCGCCTCCCTGCCGCTGTTCTGCATCGGCAGCTTGGGTGTCGCGCTGAGCGGGAGTCTGGTCGGCTTGATTATTACACGGATCTTGCAGGGGATTGGCGCGAGTAGTGTGCTGAGTGTGGGGGCGGGGAGCATTGGGGATATCGTGCGTCCTCTGCCGCCTTGCAATTGCTGAGGTGCTTACCATGTCCGGCAGTACCGACCCACCGAGCGCGGGCGCGCGATGGGCCTCATGTACGGCGGAGCGCTGTTCGGCCCGGCACTCGCGCCGCTCGTCGCCGGTCTGCTAACCCAGTACGTCCCGAACGGCTACGGCTGGCGGGCGATGCAGTGGCTTCTGTGCGCGATGGGCGGGCTCGCCTTCGCCTTCATCGTCTTCTTCCTGCCCGAGACTGCGCACTCGCGTGGGATTATCGCGGAGAAGGAGAGGCGGAAGAGGGAGGGCAGGCAGACGCGCTTCATCTGGGTATGGCTGGATCCCATCAAGCCCGTCTGGCTGCTCAGGTACCGGAACGTGCTCACCATCAGCATCGTGAGCTCTATGGTGCTAGAGACGACCTACGGTATGTCCATGCTCCCGGCCGCATACAGTACGACCCCAAATGGCTGACACGGCCGCACGCACCCCACAGCCATCCTCGTCCCGTTGACATACACCATCGGCCCGCGGTACAACATCACCTCTGTGTCGATCCTCGGCACGCTCTACCTCGCCCCGGGCGTGGGGAACATGATCGGCTCGCGCGTCGCGGGCGTGCAGTCGGACCGGGCGGTCAAGCACTCGCTCAAGATACGCAACGGCGTCTTCCGCCCGGAGGACCGCCTGCGCGCGACCATCTTCGGCGCCGGCGTCGTGCTGCCCGTGACGGTGCTGGCGTACGGGCTCGTCGTGCAGTTCTGGACCGGGCCAGGAGGGCTCGCCGTCGCGCTCATCTTGATCGCCGCGAGCGGGTTTGGGCTCATGACGATTCTGGCGATATGTAACACGTACTTGGTCGATGCGATGCAGACGCGCAGCACCGAGGTCATCGCTATCAAGTAGGTCCCTCCTCCCTCCCCGTGCGTGCGTCGTACTGACAGAGAGTGCAGCAACTGCCTGCGGTACATCGCCTGCGCGGCGTCCTCGGCCTACTGCCTCCCCCTGACGGACGCGATCGGCGTCGCGCCCATGAATGCCATCTCGGCCGTGCTCGCGTGGATCGGGTTTGGGCTGATTATGTGGACGATCCGCGACGGGTCCAAGTGGCGCGAGAAGGAGGAGAGGAAGGAGGGCGTCAAGATGATGGAGCTGAGTCCGCAGGCGCTGCCGGAGGAAAAGGAGGAGAAGGGGAAGGAGGAGGAGGCGGAGAAGGCATGATGCGCGCGGCTGCCGCGCTGAAGTGCGCCGACCCTGCAAAATGTGGACTTCAATGCTGTCGGAAGGAGAGGCGGGAGAGGCGCAAATGACTCGTATGCATGATCATGTCCAATTACCCCTCATGTTCATTTGTAACACCATAGTTCTTGCACAAGCATGGATCCTTAGAATGTATTCTATCGTTAGCCTCTGAGGCGTAGGAACGGCCCTCGCAGGAACATCGCGGGAAACGCCCTCCGCGGGCGGTGGCACCGGCCATTGGCCAATTTGCGCGTTCTGCTGTGCCTGCAGGGTGACATATTGGGCTTACGTGGGGAATGCGGGGTCGCAACCACTTGCGCGGTGGGATTAGCATTTAGACGGCACGAGCGTTCGCACTAAAATGACGACGGTTAAGTGCGACCAGACGCCGACCAGAGGCGGTCGGCGCAGAACAGGACCGACGGCATGTCGGCGGTAACGGAGATAAGCCACGGCGTTAGGTCATGTATTAGGTCAGTGTGCAGGTTCCCACGCTCCCCTTCGGTGGACCCTTGCTTCATGGCACGGGCAGCAGACGGAGCCCCCGGTCATTCAATAGTTCGTTCCTCACTCACAATGTCCTCTTCGGGCTTGATGCTTAGCTCCGTCTGGTGGCTGCACGACAACAGCGCATTACACCGACATTGTCCGTGTATAAAATGGCCGGAGAGCATCCCAGAGAGCAATGCATTCCTCACGCATCTTTCCAACGACCACCCGAGCTCTGCGACTCGCAACTGCTACTACACGCACTCAGCTACCGCACACCCGACCAGCCTTCACACGAAGCATGAGCATCTGGACACCCGCACCGACGCCCAAGACTCTCCTGGGGGAGTACAGGCTGCTTTCGCCCTCGGCGGGCGTGCGCGTGTCTCCCCTTGCTCTGGGCGCTATGAGCCTGGGGAACAAGTGGAACGACTTTATGGGCGGAGGGATGAGCAAGGAGGAGGCATTTGAGGTCAGTGATCTTTCTGCACCTTTCGGTACCGAAGTTGACCTGTATGCAGCTTCTCGACGCGTACTACGACGCCGGCGGGAACTTCATTGACACGGCGAACAACTACCAAGACGAGCAGAGCGAGGAGTGGATCGGGGAGTGGATGCAGGAACGCAAAAACCGCGACCAGATTGTGCTCGCGACCAAGTACTCGATCGGCTACATCCGCGCACGCGACGACATCGCGATCAAGGTAAACTATACCGGCAACGCGCGCAAGTCGATGCACGTGTCCGTGCGGGATTCTTTGGCGAAGCTCAAGACGGACTACATCGACCTCTTTTACGTGCATTGGTGGGACTACACCACCCCGGTAGAGGAGATGATGCAGGCGCTCGACGTGCTCGTCAAGGCCGGCAAGGTGCTCTACCTCGGCATATCCGACACGCCCGCGTGGGTCGTCGCGCGCGCGAACGGCTATGCGCGCGCGCACGGCCTCTCGCAGTTTGTCGTGTACCAGGGCCGGTGGAACCTCCTCATGCGCGACTTTGAGCGCGACATCCTCCCGATGGTCAAGGCCGAGGGCATGGGCGTCGCACCGTGGGGTGTGCTGGGGCAGGGGAGGTTCAAGACCGCCGCGCAGCTCGAGCAGCGGAAGAAGCAGGGCAGCCTGCGGGGCGGGGCGGACCTCACACCCGCAGAGACCAAGATCAGCGCCGCACTCGAGAGGGTCGCGAAGGAGCTCGGGAGCAATGTCACCATCACCCAGGTAGCCATTGCCTATACGCTGAACAAGCAAGCTTATGTGTTCCCCATTGTGGGAGGAACGAAACCGAAGTATCTCCAGGACAATATCGAGGTTAGTGCTTTCGGTTCAACTCACCATACCGTTCTCACACCCTCGGCAGGCTTTGAAGATCAAGCTCTCCCCCGAGCAGATTGCATACCTTGAAAGCGCCGCACCGTTCGACATTGGATTCCCGCACAGCATGATCGGCCGTGACCCGGCATTGACGGACGACGGCCGCTCTACCAACAGGCTGCTCACCCATACCAGTCGGATCGAGTACGTGAGAGCACCGCACCCGCTGTGATCCATTCTGCCCCCTTCGTATAGTCGTCTGAGATCTCTGTAATACTTTCGGCAACATGCCACCCGTAATGTACCGCCTTGAGCCTCATAATCCAGTTCTGGCATTCGCTCAAACCTCGTTATGGAATGTGTGTCTACATGCTAGAGTCCTTGGGTAAAGTATGGTGATCAAAATTGCTGTCTAGAGATCCAAGTATCCCAAAATGAAAGCCAGCTCAGCCGGCTTCTGAAAGAAAATACGCGAAGCGATGCACATAAGCGCATCGTATTAGTTTTCGGCAAACCACCATAGTGTAGTGACCCCTATCGGGAAGGAATATGTGGCTAGAGTACATGTCAGACGCTGCGCTCAACTGCAAACTGAGCTGCGACTGACCTTGCATTCCACGGAACTCGATAGTCGTCGTGACCGGCCCACCACCTGATTGGTCGTTCCTGTAGAGGCATAAGAATCTATACTCGTCGGAATTGTGTGGCGCCACTCACCAGTTGACAACAACAAGGGAGTAACGGTTCCAATTCGTGTTGGCTGCAGCCGACCGGCCAGTCTTGTACGCGCTTACAACCAGCTCATAATTCAGGTTCCCATTAATAGATGAGCCAATGCGTTGACCAAAGGGCCCTCCAGAGTCCTTCGGCACCACAGCCCTGGAGCCATGTGCGAGGGAATAGAACTCCTGATTGAGCGAGTACGTGCCATCGTAGTTGACAGTCGCAATCGGGCGGCAGCCAGGGCCACCGCAAGAATCGGTGCCGGGAAGCTTCGGGTTTCCACCTCCATCGAGTGCGACGGCCCACATGACAACCGAGCGGGACATGTAGGAGGGGGCACCGATCATGCTGCAGCAACGTTAACGCTGAGCAAGATCGAGAGCATTGCTACTTACAGGTTGGACATATCCCACTTGATGTCACTCCACCAGTCGCTGCCGAATGTGCCAATGCACTCGGTGAAATGCACCTCCTTGTTGGGGAAGGCGTTGTAGAATGACATCTGCTGGTCCACGGAGCCGGCATAGCAATGGAATGACGCGCCGGCAAAGGCGTTGTTCTGATCCTGGAGCTCCTGCACAGGGTAATTGGCGGCTTGGTCCCAGTTATGCTCCCACGCCATAATCTTGAGGTTGCCGAATCCGTTGTTGTTCAACAATGAACGGAGCTGAGCCGCGACGTTGGCACCATCGCTGGCATTCATAAGGCAGGTCGGGTATGTCGGGTTGCTGTTCTCCGGCTCGTTCTGGATCGCCAAATGGCTGACGGTGAAGCCCTTGCTCTGGAACCCTTGGACACACTTGAGGAGGTACGCGGCCACTATAAGAGGCATCAGTTGCTGTCTCGATCAGACGAAACATGTGCATACATGTGCTGACGTAGCTCCCTTGGAACGTCCCGCCAAGCATGCTACCACTGTCCTTCATCCAGCCAGGCGGCGACCACGGCGCAACCATGATCTTGATGCTGGGGTTGACCGAGACGATATCCGCCAGGGTCGACCAGAGGTACGAGGGTGCAGCGTTGATGTTGAAGCTGCCCAGGTTCGGATCGTAGTTGTCATGGAAGGAGTAGACGTTGGGGCTGAAGTCGGACGCGCCGAGGGGTACGCGGATAATTGACAGGCCGGCGGTGGCCGCGCCGTCTGTGGTATCGAACAGCGTGTGCAGAAGCTGCCAGTAGTTGTTCGAGTTTGCGCTCTGTGCGGCATTGTTAGTGTTGCCCTTGCCCACAGTGAATAAGCCATACCTTCAGGTTTGCAAGCATGGAAGCCGACGAGTCCGGAAGGGAGACGCCAAAGCCGTCCATATCCTGGTACAGCTGGTTGTCGCTCACGATGATGTCAGCCTGGCCGATGGAGCCTGGGGTCGTGAAGGTGATCGGGTTGCTGAGCGCCGCGCGCTGGAAGAGCGTCGACTGGTCGTTACTGGTGTACCACTGCACTTTCGTCAGCCCCTGCCGGATCCGTAAGCAAAAGAAAAAGAAGCTCACGATATCCCAGATCTGCGGGCCGGTCGTAGAGGTCGCCGAAGCACTCGAACTGGTGCTCGTAGAAGTGCTGCTAGCGCCGTAGGAGTAGATATTGAGCCTCCACCCGCCGCCACACAGCTCCGCGCTGTTGCCCGCGCACGCGGTCGTGCACCCCGTGCCGGAGACGAACCCGCCCGCCATCGTATTGCCGCAGTAGCACTCGTCGCCATTCTACGCATCACCAGCATCAGCATCAGCGTCTCCCGAAGGTCAGTATCGGGAGGGGGAGGGACGAACCTCGACCCCCATGTAGGTGTAGCCCTTGCAGTACGCGCCGCACTTCTCGAGCGTCATCCCGCTCGAGTCGCTCGTCGACGGACCCGCCAGCACGCGGCTGCTCGAGTCCACGGCACAGCCCAGCGCGTTCCACCCGGCGGTAGCGGTCGCGCTCGCCGCGGTACTAGTGGTGGTCGACGGGCCCGCCTTGAGCTGATAGAGGTTCATCGCCAAGTTTCCCCCGCAAATCTCCTTCGCGTTCCCGTCACACGCCATGTTGCAGCTGGAGGCGCTGGTGGCCACGCCGAGCCCGTTCTGCAGCGAGTTGTCGCAGTGGCACTCCTGGCCGTACTCGACACCGGCGTACGTGTACCCCGCTGCGGCGCACTTGGCGGTGCAGAGCTCGACGGAGTTGTCCGACAGCTGGGCGAAGTACGCCGGGAGGGCACGTGCCTGGCCGTCGGTGACACACCCGAGGGAGACCCACGCCGAGCTGGTGGGGGCGGCGCTGCTTGACGTGCTCGTGCTCGTTCTCGTGCTGGTGCTGGTGCCCGACCCGGCCTTGAGCTGCCAAAGGTTCATCGCGTAGTTGCCCCCACACAGCTCCGTCGCGTCCCCATCGCACGCCATGTTACAGCTCCCCGCGGCGAGGGCCGTGCCGAGCCCGTTCTGCAGCGAGTTGTCGCAGTGGCACTCCTGCGCGTACTCGAGCCCCGCGTACGTGTACCCGGCCGCAGAGCAGCGCGCTGTGCAGGAGGCGACGGTGAGGTCGTCGAGCTGGGCGAAGTAGGCTGGGAGGGCGCGCGCGGGGCCGTCCGAGACGCAGCCGAGGGAGACCCAGCTCGAGCTGGTCGCGGCGGCACTCGTGGAGGTGGAGGTGGAGGTGCTGCTCGTCGTCGTTGTCGATGCCCTGGTACTTGCACTGGAGCTGGTGCTCGTGCTCGTGCTCGTGCCGGCCTTGAGCTGCCAAAGGTTCATCGCGTAGTTGCCCCCACACAGCTCCGTCGCGTCCCCATCGCACGCCATATTACAGCTCCCCGCGGCGAGGGCCGTGCCGAGCCCGTTCTGCAGCGAGTTGTCGCAGTGGCACTCCTGGCCGTACTCGAGCCCCGCGTACGTGTACCCGGCTGCGGAGCAGCGCGCGGTGCAGGAGGCGACGGTGAGGTCGTCGAGCTGGGCGAAGTAGGCTGGGAGGGCGCGCGCGGGGCCGTCCGAGACGCAGCCGAGGGATACCCAGCCCGAGGTTGCGGGCGGGGCGCTGGTGGATGTCGGGCTGGTGGATGTGCTGGTGGATGTGCTCGTTGGGGAGGGGGAGCCGGAGGAGTAGACGGACAAGCGCCAGCCGCCGCCGCACGTCTCCTGGCCGTTGCCGGCGCAGGGCGTGCTGCACCCGCCGCCGGAGACGAACCCGCCCACGAGGGTGTTGCCGCAGTAGCACTCGTCGCCGTTCTACACACACCATGCCCAAGCAACACGTCAGCTACGGCCCCTGCACTGCACCAGGAGAGAGAAGAGGGAGCGGAGGGGAGGGATAGGACGCACCTCAACGCCCATGTACGCGTACCCCTTACAGAAGCTCTCACAGCTCTCCAAGGTCATCCCATTAGAGTCGCTCGTGCTCGTCCCCGCCAGCACACGGTTCGCCGAGTCCACCGCGCACCCGACGCTGCTCCACCCGGCGCCTCCGGCAGCAGCGTCCTGCAGGTGGTACAGCTCCATGGCATAGCTGCCCCCGCAGTTCTCGGCGCCGTCCCCGTCGCAGGCCATATTACAGTTGCCCGGGTCGATGGGCGTCCCGAGCCCGTTCTGCAGCGCGTTGTCGCAGTGGCATTCCTGGCCGTACTCGAGCCCCGCGTAGGTGTACCCGGCGGCCGCGCACGCACTGGTGCACACGGCGATGGAGAGGTGGTCGAGCTGGGCGAAGTAGGCGGGGAGGGCGCGCGCGGGCCCGTCCGAGACGCAGCCCTGGGAGACCCAGGTCTGGCCCCGGGCGTGCAGGCGCGCGGGGGAGAGGGCGTGGCGCGCGTGCTTGTGCGCGTGCTTGGGGGGCACGTGGCCGTGCGGGTGCGGGTTGAAGGCGTGTGGGGAGGAGAGGTAGTGCGGGTGAGGCGAGGCGATGGGCGCTACGAGCGGCAGGGGTGGGTCGAGCGGGGCGGTGCTGTTGGTTGGGAAGGAGGGGAGGAGGAGGAGCAGGGCGGTCAGGTACGAGGGCAGCTGCATCGCTGCGTTGCTCGATTAGGGAGAGAGGGTGCTTGAGATGAAAGGGATGGGAATGAAATGAAATGCGGGAAGAGGGAACGAGTGGCCAAGAGAGAGCGGGCGGCAGTGGGGCGGGTGGGGTGTTGAACACCGTCGTCGTTGCTGCAGGGCCGCCGGATGTGCTGCGTCTGAGGGGCTTGCAAGGACACAAGGGAGAATAGGCGCCGAGGGAGTCCTTCCGGTATGCGGTATCCAGGTGCTGTGGTTGTTGTTGTTGTATGGGTAAGGACCGGGTGGGGGTAACGAGTGTGATGCTCTGCTCAGCGGGGGAGCTGGAGCGAGAAAGGAGGAGGAGGAGGAGGGGGAGGGAGAGGGAGGGAGGGTAGGGCGACCCAGCTCTGGGCATTTCCCTGTTCTTTTCTGTGTGTCCATCTTCCCTCGAACGCGTCGGCGCCACAACCGCACACCGGCCTCTGCGCCCTCTGTCCCCATGGCCGATCAGGCACACACCGCGATCGAGGACCCTGAGGAAGACGCACCGCAACAGACATAACCTGCGGGCTGTGCATGTGCTCGGCGGGCACGTGCACGACAGGGGACGGCGGCTACATACACACGACCATCACTGTGGCCTGCGTATCATTTACCACCTCATCATTAATATTACCTGGGGTCATTGCGGACGGCCAAGTCAGGAACTACACTCCCGCAACCTATCAATACAGCACTTTCCCGCCAAGCCCAGCAGGGTGCCGTGCAGTACAGTACTGTACCTCCGATGGGCGCGGACATCCCACCAACAGCAACAGCACATTGCCCCTTCTTCCGCCCGCCCGCCCGCGCATCCCTTTGTGCAACTGCCAGCGGACTCATCACACAAACCAACTCAGAACCAATTCCTTTCCTTTCTGCTCTGCTCTGCTCGCCGTGTTCCGTCGCACTGCACTGACAGGGAAGACCAAGACGCGCGTCGCGTCGTCAATGCCTTTTTCGCGGGACGCCAGATCTGCGTCCGCGGAGCGTATCCCCGACGAAGACGGACATGCCACAGACGAAGACGGACATGCCACAGCTGACTACGGGCTACCACCCGCGAGCTCTATGCTCGCACGGCAGAACGTCCGAGCGAGCTGCCCCTCCCTCGCCCCTACAGTAGAAGCTCGCCGTGAGCACACGACGTCTCGGCTCCTAGCCATCACCCGCGCAGGGAAAGCTGCAGTCGCTGTCCGGCGCGGGCGTGCCGAGCGTGTTGGTGAGCGCGCTGCCGAGCGCGTGGCCGCAGTACAGTAGCACTCGCTGGCGCTCTGCGCCCGATTCCGAATTAGCGTACAGTATCACCATAGCCGAGGCGCACCTCCAGGCTCGCCTAGGACTCGACTACCCGTTGCAGCTTGCAACGTGCCCCCGCACAGCGCCTGGGCGCTGGCAGATCCGGGGCATCCTCGCTCCCGCGCTGGAGACGATGCCCTTGAGCACGCGTGCCAGCCCAGGCACGTCCGCCGCGCACCCCCTCACGGCCTGCTCGGCGTATGTAGAGGTGGCGGTCAGGCGACCGCCCGAGGACGCGCTGGGCTGGTCGCTGGTGGTGGTCGTTGGTAGCGGTCGAGCCGATGTTGGATGTAGCAGAAGGTCCGGAACCCCGGACGAGGCGGCCGTGAGCTGGCACTAGCACCGGTCAGGTTCGTCCCGAGGTTGCCGCCGCACAGCTCGGTCGCGTCCCACGGCTGGCCCACTGGGTGCTGGGCGCTGGGTGCTGGGCGCAGAGGTGCTGGCTAGGCCCGCAGCCCACTCACGTGCAAGTGGCATCCACATGCGTCCGACCAGGGCGGAGCTTGCGAGGGCCTGGGACACTGAAGCGCCCGCCAGCCCGCATCGCATACATATTTCCGCCACGGCGTTGCAGTCGGGCTTGTCGGCGGGTGTGCGGAGAGCGTCTGCAAGGCTATTGCCGCAGTAACCTCCATCGACATTCTATGGTGGCCCTGGCGCACTATCAGAGACGATCTCCAGCCCGACTGGGAGACCGCGCGTCCCTCCCCGAATACATGTATCCGGCGTCCGTCAAGCTGGCAGAAAGATCGGCAGTTCCCCACTGTGTCCGCGTAAGAAGCTGTTGAGGTTCCAGTGAGCGGCCGACCCGATCTGTCCCACGCTAGTAGCGCAGCCCATCGAAATTCATGACGGAGTGCCGGACGCTCGTAGATGCTGAGCATGCGCCCGCAACCGCCGCTCGTGACGTCGTCGTCCACCTGCACAGGGAGTGTTACAGCCGGAGGTCCGGCTGTCAGGTCCGCTGTGGGACTCGCTGAGTCCAGCCATGGATCCCTCGTCCTTCCCAGCTGCCGGCGGTGAGGGTGAGCAGCAAGTTGATGAGCGCGTCCGCCAGCCGCATCGGCTCCGACATGGACGCATCAAGCTGAGCGCCCGAAAAGCTTCCGTCTTTGCTGCAACCGCCTCTGAGATGGCGTTATGAGGACCACCAATAACGATCCGGATCTCTAACTAACATGAAGTGATCTGTAAGAGTGCCGGTAGTGATAGATGTCGACAAGCCCGACCGGGACAAAAGCAGTAGTCTCTACCCTGCCCGCATCATCATCCGCTATCTTTTGTTAAGGGGCCCCGACCATTTTCAGGAACCCCACAGTAGGAAATCCGTAATTTGCCCACTGTGAGACTTGAACAAGTGACTCCAGTAGGTCTATGGAGCTACTCGGCACCGGGTCTTTCGACCAAGGCTTCGCTCCTACCAACTACGCCAAGTCACCCAAAGTTATCTGGGGCACTAAAACTTGGTACTTGATGTATGCGCGTCAGTCTGCGACCCTCCACCGGGTGCTCCCGCTCCTACCTCGACTCCTCCGAGTACTTATATGGCAATTGCGTGCATCCACCCGCCAATTGCACTCATCCCCCTAAGAAGAGGAAGGCGAGCATGAGCGCGTCCCCGCCCTCGCCCGTGCTCCGCGCACTCTGGGCAATCGGGCTCGAAGCCCTCCTCACCTCCTCCCGCGACGGCGTCCTCATCCTCCTCCAGCGTTGCGTGCCCATGTACGCCTACGGCTCGGCCACCCTCGTCCTCGCGTTACTGTTCAACACGCTCGTTCTCGAACGCTCAACTTGACGCGTTCATGGGCTGACGTGCTCATCACCTTGCTGCTCACCCTCACCGCCGGCAGCTGGGAAGGACGAAGGGGTTCATGGCTGGGGCGGCGATGATGCTCAGGAGCGGTGTGGTGTTCCCACTCAGTAGCAGCTATGACACATTGATTTAGCCGCGAGTATGAGTGTTATCAGCCCAAGGTACGTGTGTTCCTAATCCTAATCTACATTGATCGCAACTAACGCCAGAACAGCGGGAACGAGATGGGCCCCTTCCGCTCGTCGAATAGAGCATGCAAGCGTAGCTTATGCTACACGACCTGCGCGCCGACATCTTCGCCGTCTTCAGCTTCCTCTCCACCGCGCTCGGACAAATCCCCCACTGGCTGGTTCACAAAGCACGTCAGGGACACGGCCGGATGTAGGGAGGTCGCGGCATCTGTGTATGGGATGTATTTCGGGGAAGCCGGTCAATGTCCTGAATCCCGCCTCCTGTCTGGTGTACAGTATCGGACGGAAAGACCAGACCGGCCGGTCATGTGGTCCCCCTTCGTGGGTCGTCGTCAGGTGTGCTGCATGGTCGGCGGCATAACCATTCTAATGACCCATGGGCCTGTGAGTACGAATCCCAGAGCCAAGCCATCAAACTAGCGAGTCCGTCCCCGCCGGAGATGCGCTCACACCTCCGTCCTTCTGGACCGGCGCCGTTTCGACGCATTTCAACGCGTCCCATTGTGCCGCGCACGAGGCGAGTTCGGAGCGATATTTCCGATGTATCCGGCTAATCAAACCGCTATGGCTATATGCGGCGTAGAATTGATTAGAAGATCGGTGTTCGTCCGAGTCGAGCGGAACGCTCGTGATCCAAACGTGGCCCGGTGAAAGTGCTTCATCCAGGCGTCGTGGTCGGGAACACGGCCGTAGCCCTTTGAACCGGTCCTAGCACATCCTGGAGGCGCGGGACGAAATGAAAGTATTGCCGGATATTACGAAAGATTCTTCTGGCATTAGATAAGTGCCGACGTCCCAATCTAAACGGATCGACCATTACATTCAATTCGTTTCCATCTTGCTCTCATCACCAGTGCACTTTGACACCGTGCTCCTTCCCAGCCTTCACGAATGCCTCCAGCGCCTGCTTCGCTTTTCCATTTTCCATGCTCGCCCTCGCCAGCTGTACGCCCGCCTTCCAATTCGGAGCATTTCCTGCGACGACAAGTAATGCGGCCGTGTTGATCAGAATGTAGTCGCGCACCGCCTCGGGGTCGTTCTTGCCATCTCCGAGCTTCGCCCCGGAAGAGGACGAGCCGGGGGTCAGGAGGTCAAGCAGGAGAGAGGCGTTGGCCTCAGGCGAAGAGGAGCGAACGGTAGACAAAGGGTGGACGGGCAGACCAAAGTCGTGTGTGGGGTGGAGGGTGACGTTGCGTATTACTCCGTTCTCGAGCTGCCAAGCCTGTGCGTCCGCGTGAGTCCAAGCTGGCACGAGGGAGCGATGATCGAGACGTACCCACGTCTCTCCCGCTATGCTGATCTCGTCCAACCCCTCCTTGCCGCATACAACAAGCGCACGCTCCACGCCCAACAGCCTCAGACCCTCGGCGAATGAAGGCCCAAGCGTCTTGTCTGCCACGCCCACCACCATGCCCCTGGGATATCCAGGGTTGAGCAGCGGGCCTAACAGGTTGAAGATCGTGCGGAAGGGCAGAGCGCGGCGAGTTGGGCCGATCGGAGCGAAGGAGGGGTGGTACAGTGGTGCGAAGAAGAAGATGAAGGGTGTTGTGGGGAGGAGTTCGGGAATCTCGGTCGGAGGGATGTTCAGGCTGCAGCCGAGCGCGAGGAGTAGGTCTGCTGAGCCAGAGGTGGATGTCGCAGCTTTGTTACCGTGCTACAATGACTGTATGAGAAACGGGTTCCATTACATGCTCAGTCGAGATGCTCACCTTGGTCACTCGCGCACCTGCACCTGCTGCAACGATGCCCGCCGATGTGCTCACGTTGAACGTATCATGGCCGTCCCCACCCGTGCCCACGATATCCACCGGAAACTCACTTATTACCCCGCTCATGTCCACCTTGATCGCATGCTCCCTCATCGCTTTGGCGCAAGCAGCGATGATCTCCGGCATATCTTCCTTGTTATGCAACTTGAGCGCCGTGAGGAAGGAGGCCGCCTGGGCTGGCGTGCAGCCACCCTCCGTCGCCAAGTGGTATGTCGCCTCGTATGCCTGCTGAGCGCCAAACCCATCCGGGTCAGTCATCAGCAGCTTCAGCAGCGGCTTGAATGTCTCTGGTGTTAATGCAGCTGGCTTGTTCATGGCTGAGATGGAGCTGGAGAGAAAACGAGAATGCGGAGAGGTCCGGCTGAAGAGGCTGAAGTTCGCTCGGCAATCCAGGATGAGGTCGGAGCCGCGTCCGAGTCAGGGTCCTCCGGAATGCCGACGTTTATTTCGGGCATGACTCTCCCGATCCCCCGAGCCACATCTTATCGTCGGCTACAAGCCAGTAATGTCCTCCACACAACTAATAAAGGCCCTTTCATTATCCTGCTTTGTGCCCCGTCGGTCTTTCTTCTCTGCTCTGATGCAACACCGGACAAGAACTGGATCATGCCACCATCGCTCAAGTCCGTGCTCGCCGCCGTCGGACTAGACGCGCTCTTGACCGCCACACGGGACATCCACCTCATCTTCCTGCAGCGCGCGATCCGACTCTTCGCATATGGCTCGAGCACTCTCATCCTCGCGCTCATGTTCAACGCGCTCGGGTTCACAGACACCCAGATCGGGATCTTCATGACCCTGACCCTGTTTGGAGATGTCCTCATCTCGCTGTTCCTGACGCTTGTGGCGGACAAGATCGGCAGACGGAAGATCCTGGTCGCCGGCGCTGTGCTCATGCTTGCGAGCGGCATCGTCTTCGCCCTGTCAAGCAGCTTCGTCGTGCTTCTCATTGCTGCCATTGTCGGCGTTATCAGTCCCAGGTATGTACCCACCTGCCCGTCCGTCCATCAGCTGACCATCCCCAGCGGGAACGAGATCGGCCCCTTCCGCTCGGTAGAGGAGAGCATGCAAGCCCAACTAACCTCCGCCCACCAGCGAGCCGAGATCTTCGCCATCAGCGGGCTGATTGGCTCCCTCTCCACCGCGCTCGGGCAGATCTCCATCGGCTGGTTCACAAAGCACATGCAGGACGCGGCCGGGTGGAGCGAGCTCGCTACGTACAGGGCGACGTTCGCGCTGTACGCGGCTTGCGCGGCTGTGAAGCTCCTGTTGACGCTCATGATGAGCGACGCTTGTGAGGTCGAGGGGTTGGTGATGGAGTATATGCCGGTCAGCACGGATGACGAGATTCCCATGAGCGCCAAGGACGAGCCGCCCACCGAGGAGCCGCCCACGCCTGTCACACCCGTGGAGTCGCACGGTGTTTGGGCAAAAGCTACATCGACGTTCCCGACGTTCTCCAAGGAGTCCAAAAGCACGGTTGTAAAGCTGGCCCTGCTACTGGGGCTAGACAGCGGTGCTTCTGGACTTGTGCCCATGTACGTCTTCTCGTCCTTCTGATGGGTTCTCGTCCTTCTGATGGGTACCTCGCGACTCAACCGAAATAGGTCCATCATCGTCTACTACTTCTCGCAAACATTCCATCTCCCAAACGATATCCTCGGCATAATCTTCTTCACCACCTCCGCAGTATCCAGCATCTCTCAACTCTTCTCGGCCTCAGTCGCCAAACGCTTCGGCCTGGTCCGCACGATGTTCTTCACACACCTCCCCTCCTCGCTCATGATTGGCCTCATCCCCGTGCCGAACGTCTACTTCGCCTCCACCGTCCTCGTCATCCGCTTCTGCACAGGAAGCATGGACGTCGCCCCGCGCACGGCGCTCATCTCCCAGCTGGTGCTGAACGACGAGCGCACGAGCGTGATGGGCATACTGAACACGGTGCGGACGCTCGCGCAGGCGATCGGCCCGTGGATCTCGGGCGGGCTCAGTGAGAGAGGGACGCTGTGGATCAGCTTTGTGATTGCCGCGGGGCTCAAGGCGATCTATGACTTTGGGATGCTGGCGATGTTTATTAATGCGAGACCGAGAGAGGAAGAGGTTACATCATGAGGCGCGGTGGTGACTGTGAGCAATAAAGTAGCATTTTTCTCCTGTGGTCGAAAGGCAGAGGACCTATCGGATGTGGGGTTTTCCCCAATGGGCCGGCGATGACTCGATGTCGGGGTGATATGCCGTGATCGACGCCTCTCATAATGCCGGATGCGACCTCTAATGCCGCTCTGATGCCGACATTGCGTGCGGACCGTCGGCGCGCGCGGACGCGTCCGTCTGACGATGGCTATAAACAGTCATGTGCAAGCGGCGCCGACGAGCTCGTGCTACCTTTCACTATGTGCACGTCGTCCTGAACCGCGTCCCCCCATCTTCTGTGTGTTAGGATGACCTCGTCACCGCAGAACCCGGTGTTGAGGGCACTATGGGCGATGGGGCTCGAAGCGCTCCTAACGTCCTCCTTCGACGGCGTCCTTATCCTGCTCCAGCGCGCAGTGCGCATGTATGCGTACGGCTCGTCCACACTCGTCCTCGCCCTCCTGTTCAACACCCTCGGATTCTCCGACACCCAGCTCGGCGCGTTCATGACCCTCACCCTGCTGGGCGACGTCATCATCAGTCTGCTCCTGACGCTCGTCGCGGATAAGCTCGGAAGGAGGAACATCTTGATGGCGGGCGCGGGGTTGATGATGGTCAGCGGGGTGGTGTTTGCGCTCAGCAGCAGCTTCATCGTACTGCTTCTGGCCGCGATCGTGGGTGTGATCAGCCCGAGGTACGCCTATTCCACCTTGACACCAACCCATCCTAATGCCGCTCCAGTGGAGGCGAGATCGGCCCCTTCCGCGCGATTGAAGAGTCGATCCAAGCGCAGATCACGCCTTCCAACCTGCGTGCCGACATCTTCGCGATCGGCAACATGGTCGGCTTCCTCTCCGCCGCGCTAGGGCAGGTGTCGATAGGCTGGGCGACGCAGCGGATGATCAATACGTGGGGGTGGAGCAATCTCCAGGCGTATAGGGCGGCGTTCTGGGTGTATGCGCTCTGCGCGGCCTTCAAGCTGCTGCTGACCGTTGCTATGAGCCATGCGAGCGAGGCAGAGCATGAGGTGCATCCCGGCAGTCAGGCTCTTCGAGCCAATCGCTGACTATATGCAGCAGGAAAAATATATGGCTATCGCGGAAGATGAAGATATCCCGCTGCAGGAAGAGGATGTTGCAGAGCCGGACACACCAACGCCCGAGACGCCGACACCCACGACGCCCTCCATGCTGAAAATGGAGATCCCAGCATCGCCCACCCTGCTGTCGAGGATCCTCAGCCTCTTCCCGAGCCTGACGCCCGAATCGCGGTCAATCGTCTGGAAGATCTCGCTCCTCTTCTTCCTGGACAATGTGGCGAGCGGGCTCGTGCCGAACTCGTTCGTCGTCTACTTCTTCCACCAGAAGTTTGGCGTCGAGACGGGCGTTCTCGGGACGATCTTCTCCATCACGTCGATTGTGCAGGGTATCTCCAGCCTCATCGCCGTAGCGATATCGAAACAAATCGGGCTGGTGAAGACGATGGTGTACACGCACCTGCCTTCTGCGGTCTTACTCGCCCTCGTGCCTGCGTTCCCGAACGTCTACCTCGCAGCCGCCTGCCTCATCCTGAAAGCGTCAATATCAACGATGGACAAGGGCCCGCGCACGGCGTTCACATCGATGGTGGTGCTCAAGGAGGAACGGACGAGCGTCATGGGCTTCCTGAACGTCGTCCGCACGCTTGGACAGGCGACGGGCCCTTGGATGGCCGGGTGGCTTAGCGAGACCGGCCGGTTATGGATGAGCTTCGTCGCCTCTGGGTTCTTGCAGGCGCTGTATGATGTCGGGATCTTGGCGGTTTTCTTGAATACAAAGCCGAGGGATGGAAGTGTGCAAATGTAATAGCGCGGGTTGGCATGTAGACTAGATGTAACACGGAAGGTCTTGGATGCACAGGAGGACAATACATGGAATATGATTGTTCATTAATTACATTTCTAATTATCATCACATCCATGCGCGGAAAGACTATAAGTTACTAGTACCTGGACGGCCTGCACCATGTCCGACGTTTCACAGTCCTTCCACTAGTTTCTACCCCCCTTCTCAAACGGCGGCCGCCACGATCCTCCCTCCTCTAGAGCCAATTTCTCAGGCGTAGACCCTCCCATGCTTATCTCTCTCCAGCTGCCTTCCGCACGCTTTCTGGTACCGCTGGATGATACGACATCCCCACCGTTCCATAAGACGCCGTCTCGATGAACCCATACTGCGCATACAGCCTTCTCGACTCCCCGTCCGCCATCATACTCAGATACGTGCATTTGGGCATATTCTCCTCCACCCATCGAGTAAGCTCGCGCATAATCAGTTTGCCGAGACCGCGCTTTTGGTGTAAAGGGAGGACAATGACGTCCACGATCTGCATCGAGAGCGCACCGTCCCCGATGAGACGACCCATCCCGACCACCCGCGGGTCGGGCTGGTCCTCGCCTTCCACGACCGGCCCGGTGCTTGCGTAATTTGTAGTGTTCGATGTCGGATCGCCGAGAACCAGCACGCAGAAAATGCTGCGCGGGAGACCGATGGCGCATGCCTCGGGCGTCTTGTCCATCATCCGAACTTCGCGACGCAGATGACGGAATGTTGCAGTGGTTGGCAGTGCATAGGAGACGGAATAGGTGTAGTCGGGAAATGAGAGAGCTGAGCTAGACATGTCTGAGTCGGTCTAGCTGGTTGACGAAGTTTTTGAACGAGAGAGTACAACGCGGCCATTTTATGGAGCAAAGCGAAGCTGCGTACGCTCCGCGCTGCACAGTCGCGAACTGCAGCGCAGTCCGGCTGAAACAGCCCTGATGTCGCGTCCATCGCAAGCACAAGCGCTGGACTGAGAGCCCAGCGCTGAAATCTGGTCAGCAAAGCGTGAAATTCACAAATCGCAGCGAAGCAGTGCAATGGTGGTTTGGGGGCGTCCGCAGAGTCAATGCGTGCGCCAAATGAAGGTCCGCTGGTGCGTCAGCTTGCGCAGCACGGCTCGGCTGCTGCCACCGCTATGTAGCTCTAGTCCTCTGGCGCATATCTGCAATCCTCTATGAGGTTCGTCTTCTGTCGCGTCACAGAAATACATTGTCTGCTGACCGTCAGAGAAAGTCGGACTTGAGACCGGAATCTCAAGATTCCTAGACAGTAATGACTTTGCGAGGTCAGCAGCCTCCCATTGGCGTGATGTTCCCCCAGCAGAGAGTCTGATCGGTCAATTTGACGATGATTGGGCCACTTGGGCATATTTGAAACCCGCTTGAGGAGCGATCCTGGTCGATAAGCCCAAACCACATAGAGCAAGGGCAATTGTATTACACCCCGCAGATTGTCTTGGCAACTCAAAAAGTCCGGAGATGCCGACCGCACGTGCCAAGCGGCACATGTAAGCGCCCGTGTCAACATTAAGCTTGGAACCTGAGAGTGAAGAGATACTCTGTTCCAGTTCATTATCCATTGTTCAACGGGCATCTCAGGGGCCAATCGACGTACCGTTGGTCAGTCCATAGTTCTGTTTTGGACTGTACATACGAAGTCATCCAATCCATGCACTTGGACACGCGAGTCCTAGGGCGCGTACCTCGGCCGGCTTATCTTCGAACGACGCGATAAAGGTGCTTCTGACGTGCTCCTCAAGGACGACTCAATTCATTTTCATCCAAGCATTCTCTCGGCGGGCATTTCAAAATCTTAAGCAAAACGTTGGTTTCGGTCTGAACTGGAGCCGATCGCCGGCGAGGTTTGCCTCTCTTGACCATTATCAAGATAAGCCAGCCTCTGCCGGGTTCTTCCCGGTCCTTCCCCTTTCATTGTATTTTCCCATATGCGGTAAGTAGCATATTGCCTAGCATTACTTCATAATGCCGTTTTCTCTCTGTGCTCATGCGGTTCTGTAGCTCTACTGAGGCTTGGCACTGATCTCCATGTGCTGATCGATACTTCTGGGACCTGACAACCATGCGGTTTCTTGCTATCGGAGTCTTCTTATCGCTCCATAGTCGATCTCTCCATTCTGGCTACTGCTGGATGACTGGTTTCAATGTGTCGCTATATCAGAAGTACACCGTTGCTTCGTATAAGAGGGCGTGGCCGTCTGTCTCGCCCCTGGCAGCCCTCGGTCTGCTCTGCATTCACGATGTCGTCCAACGTCGACATGGATCCCGAAAAGGGCTCGTATGAGGACAAGGCATTCGAGGTGCAGACTGCTGCGATGCCTGTTCTGGACCCGGAGGAGGACATCATCGACTTCGAAGAGAAGAAGGAGCTCAAGCGTGGCTTGGAGCAGCGGCACATTCAGATGATCGCCTTGGCGGGAACGATTGGAACGGTAGGTTGACAGCATCCATCACTGTGTGATAGCACTGACCACTGTAATTGCTAGGGTTTGTTCCTTGGCTCCGGTAAAGCCATCGCTCGTGGCGGTCCCTTGGGCGCACTGCTGGGTTACACGTTTGTCGGTATCCTGGTCTCTGGTGTTGTAATGTCTCTTGCGGAGATGGCCGCCCTCGTCCCATTATCCGGCTCTATCATCCGCCACGCCCATTTCTTCTTCGACCCTGCCCTGTCCTTTGCCCAGGGCTGGAACTCCGTGTACTCGAACTGCGTGGGATTACCGGCAGAGGTGTGTTGCGATCCTCGGTGACAGACCGCGGGCTCACAAGACCGGTAGATTGTCGCTGGTGCCGTCCTCATCGACTTCTGGTCTCACAGCGTATCGAATGGAGTTTGGATCACCATCCTGGGGCTGCTTCTTATCGCCTCTAACCTCTTCTTCGTTCGAATCTATGGAGAACTGGAATTTAGCTTCGCAACCCTGAAGATTTTGCTGATCTTGGGTCTGATTCTCATGGTGCGTCAGGAAACCAAGTGAGAGCTTCCCGATGCTTACCCGTACCGGTCTGCAGGGCCTCGTTGTTGACCTTGGTGGGGGACCAGACCATCATCGTCTTGGTTTCCAATATTGGAGGAACCCCGGCCCCTTCGTACAATACTTAGGTGTACCCGGGTCTCTCGGCCAGTTCCTCGGCTTTTGGACGACCTTCTCTAATGCTGCTTATGCATACTCGGGTGTCGAGGGAACTCCGAATGTGGCAGCCGAGACTCGCAACCCGAGACGTAACATCCCCAAGGCCGCCAAGCGCATTTTCTGGCGTGTTCTCATTTTCTATATCCTGGCGATTCTGATCGTCACCATGATCGTGCCGTCCAACGATCCCCGTTTGTTGCAGGCTGGGGGCGACGCAACAGAGTCACCTTTCGTTCTTGCCGCCAATCGTGCCGGCATCGCGGTCGTGCCCCACATCATCAATGCTGTTGTCCTCACTTCAGCCTGGTCGGCCGGCAACAGCGGGATGCTCAACGGATCTCGGAACCTGTACGGCCTCGCCCGCGAAGGACACGCCCCGGCAATTTTCAAGCGCGTCAACCGCTTCGGTGTTCCCTACGTCGCCGTCTGCTTCCTCGGCTGTTTCCTCTGCCTTGGATTCATGACTCTCAACACGTCCGCGTCGACTGTTTTCCAGTGGTTCCAGGACCTGGTGTCCGCCGCGGCGCTCGTGCACTGGATCATCATCTGCGTGGTGTACCTACGCTTCTACTACGGGATGAAGGCGCAAGGGATCGACAGGAGCGAACTTCCCTGGAAGGGACCATTCCAGCCCTACGCCGCCTGGGTCGCAGTCATCTCTTTCGCGGTCATCCTGCTCACCGCCGGATACTCCGTCTTTATGAAGGGCAAGTGGTCAACCGAGACGTTCGTCTCAAGCTACTTCAACATCCCGCTCATCTTCATCCTGTACTTCGGGTACAAGATTGTCCGCCGCACCAAGATGGTCAAACTCGAGGAAATGCCCATAAAGCACTTCTTGCAGATTTATAAGGATAACCCGGAGCCGCCCGAGAAGCCGGTCACGGGCTGGAGGAAGCTCAACATCCTCTGGGAGTGATGCGCAACGTGTTGTACCTGTTTCCAATATATTATTTACTTACGAATGCCGGTGCGGTGGCGGTTCACTGTTTTGCGACTGCATTCAAGTTGTGTTCACAAATGCCCCGAAAGAGCTTCGTCTGCCAGTGCCTGTATTGTGTTGGGCTGAATTGACGGCACATGTGGACTGTCGTCTTATCAGTTACGTGAGACAATCGCTCCTTGTGCTCCAGCATACGTTGTTCGTGAAATGATATGCAATTGATTAAATCCGCAAGATGCAACGTCAATATCTCCCCTTCATAGGGTACAAGTACCACCCTCAGATCACGCCCAGCTCCCACTCCTCCCTTCTTCTCCCCATCCACCTATATCCCGCCTCATCCCTCTTCGAACTCGTGCCGTTGCTCGTCGAATTACTAATAATCAGAGTCGGGCAGACGGGCGGCTTCAGCTGCTGCCTAAACTCCGACACAACCCACAGCAGCACGCCGTTCGTCCATCCAAACCCAGCCTGCACGGTATACTCCCCTCCTCCACCCGCGGCATCCACGTCCGTCGCGTTGAACTTCTCGAACATGACCCCCGTGCTGGCGGGAGTAGAGCCAGTGACGTTCAGATCCGCCGCCGAGAGCTGGGCGAGCTCGCCCGGGATCGACCCGCCGGTAGAGTACCAGGAGCAGAAGGCCGCGTCGACGTACCGCTGGGCAACCTCGAGCTGCAGCGCGTCCCTCCACCCGGCGGTGCCGTTTATGCCCGCGGAGAGCCAGCCCCGGCCGGCGTTCACGTTCGTGCTGACGTTCCCGCCGACTTGGAAGCCTTGCAGTGGGAGGGCGGATGCGGAAGAGACACCGGTCTGGTTCGCGGGGAGGAGGGAGAAGGCCGTGGGCAGGTCGGGCGTGTAGTCCGTCAGGAGTGGCAGGAAGGTGATATTGCTCGGCATGTTCTGTAGTGCGCGGAGGATGATATCTACCCCACGTCGTATCAGCACTACCTCTTGCGGAGGTGTAACAAAAAAAGCGCATACATTGATGCGGCGGCCAAGCATTCGGGAAATCCCATTGCAAGCCCGTGTTCAGGAACGTGACCGGCACAGAGCCGTTGTACATATCCAGCATGAGGTTGAGCGTGCCGAACGCCTGCCTGAGGCGGGTCGCATTGCTCAGCAGGGAGGGCGGGATGATGTTGTTCCAGAATGGATCTGGTCGATCAGGGATGAGTCACTAGCTGATGTTGAAGGAGGAGAGCAACTGACAGTAGTGCGCCGCGCTGAACACATCGCCCCTCGCGTTCGCGGTCAAGTTCCAGTCATAGAACGCGACTCTCTCCTCGTCCCACATCAGATCGAGCACCGCCCGTCCCAGCTCCTCCCCCTTCTGCGTATGCACCTCCTGCGCCGTCCCGTTCCCCGCTCCTCCCGCCCCACTAGCGCCCTGCATAGCCCCAGAAATGTTGTACAACCCCGCGAGCATCAGGTGCGCGTTGGCTAGCATGCTGTTCAGGTCTACGGGGACGACCCCGCGCACGTTGAGCGTGCGCAGCGCGGGGTCGTTGTCCGATATGTTCCCGAGGAAAGGCTGCTTGCACCACCTGCTCGAGTAGTCCCAGCCCGTCTCGGCCCCGCTCGCCAGCTCGGCGTACAGCTGCTCCGCCTCCCCCGCCGGGAGGGGTGTTTGTAAGCCAGCAGCGTTGGCCGTCTGGTAGTCCTCCAGGTAGGACTCGGGCCGCGGGGCGGTGTTGTTCACGCGGTATTGGTAGACTGTGTACGTGGTGTTTGTGCTGGGCGAGCGGACGGTGGTGCTGCGGTTGGTCTGCCACCAGGCGAGCTCCGTCTCCGCGAGCGGGAGCGCGCGCGCGAGGATAGACGTGTCGTTCGTCGCTTGCACGTATGTATGCAACATCTTCCCCGCAACCCGTCAGTCCCTGTCCGCATATATGCACGGGGAGAAAAGCGCACCTGGACGAACAGCGGCGGCTGGCTCCGATTCAGATAATACAGCCTCCCGCCATTAGGGATGAACCCGAACCTGTCCAGCTCGTCCATAAAGTTCTCCAGCGTCGCCTTGGCCACCGCGTACAGCTCGCTCTGCAGCAGGCCTTCGACGATCCAAAAGCTGTCCCAGTAGTACTGCTCGCGGAAGCGCCCGCCGGGGACAACGAGGGTGTTGTTGAGCGGGATTAGGGAGGAGGTGCAGGTGAGGCCGTCGCAGATTGCCGAGGTGTTCGTGGTGCTGCACCGGGTCGGTTAGCAGGTGTGAGGTGGGATGAGAGGAAGAAGCGCACCGAATGAGCTGCGCCCAGTACCCATGCACCGTCTGCGCCCACGCCTTCACCAACGGGTCCGCGATCCCCTTCAAGAACGCCGGGCTGGCCGTAAAGTTGCTCCCCAAATCGAGCGGCACGAGCTCCAACCCCTCTCCCCCAAAGTCCGTCTCCACAAATAGCGTCAGATTCCCCACCGTCGCATTCATGCCTCCCAGCTGCGCAAAGTCCGCCAGCGTGACATTAGGCGAGAAGATGGTGGGTTTATCGACGAATGTCTTGCTGTCCGTGTAGAGCTGGGCGAGATCGACGGTCTGCAGGAGTGCGCCCGCGCAGAAGATGGGGCTGGGGCACCAGGCCTGCACGGGCGGGAGGGGCTGCTGTGAGGGGACGGGGAGGGAGGACGTGAGGGAGGATGGTGCGGAGGGGACGGCGATGGAGATGCTTTGCGCAGCGGCGGAGGAGGACTGGGTGAGCGCTGCGCTTGCGGAGCTCCCGCCGAAGGAGGCCGAGAGGGTCGTTGCGGTGGGGATGGCCCCTAGTGGGGTGCCCCCGGCGGAGTTTGCGGATTGCGCCCATGCATGCGGCAGAGCGAGGCCCACGAGGAGCGCGAAGAGTGGGGGTGGCAGCATGCTTACTTGCCTAATGCACAAACTAGGGAGAGTCGCCGTCTAGCTTATATCCCCTCCCCTCCCCTTGCCGTGGCCGCTGGGGACCCAGAACAGAAGGTAGGTGCGCAGGAGGGCGTCATCCCCCCGAGAGAGCGGTCAGATGACGCCTGGGTGCAGGCTTGTCCGTCCGCTTGGAGCTCCCTGTGCACACGGAGCTGAGCACATCTTGATTCGCTTCGATTCGAATTGATGCGAGCTGGGCAGGCGGCGACTGAGCTGGCCAGGACGACGCGGACGTAAACGGGAGTGGAATTGGGGAGTGCATGGTTCGGAAGCGCCGATGATGGCGGGGAAGCACCACCTGCTGACTCGTGTACTTGGGCGAAGCCTTGCGTGGTGTGCGTGCGATGGCTTGGATGGCAAGGTCAGGGAGATGACGTATTGGGAGGGGCGGTGATGCGGGTGTCTGGGCGTCTAGGTCACGTGAGACGCGCGCGGCGCGGCGCGCTGTGTATTGTGTTCCGGAGGGCGGTGATGACTTGCATGGCAGGGAGGGGGCAACGGGCAACGGGCGACCGACGACAAGCAGACAGTGCAGTGTGGATGTCTGGCATAGACCATGGTGTATTATGCAGTCATAGTAGTGTTACAGAGTCTGTACGTCCTCAAGCATACAATATCGTTCCCCCGTCATCCCATCTCATCCGACAACCGGCCGCCCCTAGCGAGTGCATACATGCATATACGTAGAGTCATAGCGAGGCACTTAGGACCTCTCGCCACGCAGACGGCGGGCGAGCTGCAGGTCCTTGGGCTGGATGGTGACGCGCTTGGCGTGGATGGCAGCCAGGTTGGTGTCCTCGAAGAGGGAGACGAGGTACGCCTCGGCCGCCTCCTGCAGGGCCATCACGGCGGAGGACTGGAAGCGCAGGTCGGTCTTGAAGTCCTGTGCGATCTCCCTGTACCCCTGTCAGCCCCTGTCGAATAACAACACAGTACATGAGAGAAACGTACCTGACCAGACGCTGGAAAGGCAGCTTCCTGATGAGCAGCTCGGTGCTCTTCTGGTACCGCCTGATCTCGCGGAGCGCGACCGTGCCGGGACGGAAACGATGGGGCTTCTTGACGCCTCCCGTGGCAGGGCCGGACTTGGACGCCGTCTTGCGGGCAGCCTTGGTGGCGAGCTGCTTGCGGGGCGCCTTGCCGCCGGTGGACTTGCGGGCTGTTTGCTATCGAGGGAACATCTTGTCAGTATGTTGTTACACTATGAGGAGGGAGGGGAGGACTGACCTTAGTGCGGGCCATTGCTATATAAGGTAAGTAGTGGTGGTGGTGAGGTGGTGTGCGAGTTGTGTGTGCGGGAGGTAGTTGGGGCAGAAGGTGGAGGGCTCTCCCTCGCAACGTAAGCGAGATATATATACCTCCCGCTCTGCAAAGCGGGACCAATTCCCGCTCCAAAACTGATTTCAGCAATCACGCACGTGACGCTGGTCTCTGTTTGATTACGGCGGGTTTGGATGCGGGACGGTTCAGGGTACCGGGGAGAACGCGTCAAGAAAGTTGGGAGAGGGGAGGAACCCTAACTCGCGAGACGCGTGCGCGGAGGTAGGGTTGCGCGCCACTTGAGACGCGCGGACGGCCATCCTTTTGCGCATGCGCAGGTTTCCTCGGCGGTCTACCCTTCTCCTTGCTACATTAATAATAATCCTATCTACAATCTCTCTCAATAACGGGATTATGCTTCCTCTGTCGACAATGCTTTCATTGATTCTCTGTGAACAAGACGCTGTGCTGTAAATGCTATATCGCGGACGTCCACTCATCACCTCCAGTTGCCGGTCCGTTTCCGCGGTGCACAGTCACCATCTCGCGACATCAATCCCATCTCTGCTTTTTCCCATCGTCTTTCAACCCCTTAGTACCCGTCTCCCGCTTCCCGATGACCGCCATCCCCACCTTCTCCGACTACACCTACACGGTCTCCGGCGCCATCCCCAGCACGGCGACCTACCGACACCTGCGCCGCTCCGGCGGGCTGAGCGACAGGTCCGCCGAAGCGTGCGCGATCGGTCTGCCGAGGAGCGTCTTCTGCGTGCAGGTGCTAGCGGATCCCATACCAGGGACATCCCCAGCGACCGACGCGAAGCGCAGGGATGGAGACGGGATAGGGATGGAGGATGCAGAAGGGGAGCAGCCCGACCCTCGGGCGGTCGCGATGGGCCGCATAATAGGGGACGGCGGTCTCTTCCTCCAAGTAACCGACATCGTCGTCCTCCCCGCGCACCGGCAGCGCGGGCTCGCAAAGCTAGTGATGGGCGAGCTGATGCGCTGGGTGCACGCGCACGTGCCCGAGAGCTGCTATGTCAGCCTCATTGCGGATGGGGAGGCGAGGAGGCTGTATGCGCAGTTCGGGTTTGAGGAGACGAGTTTGGGGGGGAGCGTAGGAATGGCTCTTAGGGTGGCAGGAAAGGGGAAAGAGAGTGCATAGACGCTGGTCGGCGGGTGGGGAGGGACGGATGGTGGTTGTATTTCGAGTCAGTCCGCCCTTCCAAAGATCAAATTGATTACGTCTACCATCGTGGTCAGCGCATGTATCTCATCCAAGCGCACGGCGACCATTTACATGCGTGAAGTACCGCCGCGCGAGCTCTGCCTCCTCCGGTAAATGCACCTCCTCCTCAAGGTCACCGTCCAGCGCCTCTTGCATTGGGTACCCATACGTACAGTTACCTGTGTGCGGGTCACACTTGACGATGCGGATTTTGGGGAAGACGAGCCGCAGTGTGTTCAACACCGACTCGGCGATGTTACGTTCGGTCTCTTCCTCGTACCCCTCTTCGTCGTCGGCGTCCACCGACAAGAATCGGCTAAAGGGGAAAGAACATTCGGTGATGTCGAATTCGACCAGAGGACTGATGGCCGCAAACTGCTCTACCGTCAAGTCTGCGGGCGTATCGACAAGGCGCCTAAGCGCGGGAGAGAACATGCGAGATTCGTCGTCTGGGGAGAACCCGACCGGCAGGCGCAGGCACTGCAGGTGCTTCAGCTTCGCTGACAGGTCATACAGGACGCTGCACTCGACGGGCTTCGGCTGGATGTGCTGGCTGGAATACCGCACATGCCGGCGGATGTCGAGTGTACGGAGGTCGGGCCATGTGTCGGCGGCGATCTTGAGTTCGCTCTCCTGGAGCGCGTTCAGGTCCTCGCCGACGAGGTGCAGGCGCAGATGTTGCAGGTTTCCGCATGCGCTTAGGAGGGGAATGATGTATACCAGCCCGCCGTAGGCAGCGCTCAAGGCTAGCTCGACTCCCAACATGGCAGATGCATGTTGCTGGAAAACGGAACCAGCCCAAGCAAAGTCGTCTGGGTCGTGCGTGCACAGTGTTAGCCAGGACAGCTTGTTCGACGAAATCTCCGGTATCGTAGCCATGCAATGCAACGGGCCGTTCAGACCGCCCGTGGTTCCTAGAGAGAGTCGATGGAGGACGGGAAACGGGCGTTCCGGATAGGTACCCGGGTCCATATCGGCAGCCTCGGGCACATCGTGTCGCGCGTCGATCGGGTAAAATGGTTCGAGGCACAGATCTTCAAGGCAAGGAAGACTGGCCAGCACAGGCATTAGTCCATTGAATTCAAGCATCATGTGCAGATCCAAACTCCGGAAAGTGTCCTTTGGGAGTCGGTTCATGAGGTCGACGATATCAGCTTCCATGGCGCGCAACTCATTTAAAGGCCGTCTGCATATGCTCGACCATGCTTCAAACGAGAAGCGGACCATTTTTGGAATTCCGGATCCCCGGAGTCCTCGTAAGAGTGTCTTGAAGTTGTGGAAGAACAGATCGGCGCCACGGGAGCTGTGCGGTCCTTCTACTCGAATAGCCAGCTCAGCCAACTGGAGTGACATGATGAGGTCGATGGACATGTCGAATATCTCGGTGGACAGGATTGAAGTGGTAAAGACAAGACTGAGAGACTTGATTCTCAGCCTACACTCTTCCCGACCTTGCTCTTGAGCATGCTGCAGTATCTGGAGTAGTCCGACAGAATTGCCATCCAAATACTGAAGATTTAACCTCCGGATGAGGGGAAGATAGGGTTCTGATCGATAAACCTGCGCTCCTTTGTAAGCATTATGGGTAAAGACCAGTCCCCATAAGATACCGACTGTGTCATTCCATGGGGTGGTTCCTACGTCATAACGAGGGTGAAACGAGAATGCCTGTCTGAGCTCCGGAAGATGTACGAATCGCCAAAGAGGCGTCCGAAGGACAGTCCAGATTGATCTGCAGGTTGTTCCAAGGTGATAACAGTCCGCGCTGTTCAAACAAGACGCAATTTCAAGCAGAATCTCCGGTATCTCAAGCAGAGGATGCATGGGATGCTCGTAGCAGTATGGACAGGATCAAGCGAAAGCCCACGAAGTCTGTTGCCGCGACACCCGGCGTACCGTAACTATGTAGTTCCCGCAGTCAGGGGTTTCTGCCGGTTTTGCTCCCGACTTATACAGTACCGGCTGGCTGTTCCAAAATGAAAAAGATTGGCATTGTACTGTCACCTCAAACTTGACCCATACGAGACAGTTATCCAAAGGAAGAGACATGCGTAAGGGGATATCCATGATATAAGAGACATTGGCCTGCTGGCATATTTTGCCAGGGTTGGGTTCATCGGTCTCATGCGACAGCTGGTGGAAAGCGGTAAACGAGGAAATCAGATTGAGGACAGAAAAAAAATTGGAGTGTCGCCATGGTCAGCAACGTAGACGATGAGAAAAGGTTGCGATGCGAAGAGCTTGTTGAGACTGTCTGAGTTTGATACCTCCGGTATCATCGTTACTGCTTGCAGAGGGCGGTTTGCAGTGACCCACGTTGTACAGAATTAAGTGTGTGAGCCGTACAGCTCAGCCGGTGTGTTGTAGGGAAGATAAAGTGCAACCACCGTGCTGCTTCTTCTTCCGAGTCGAATGAGCAGTCTGTGATATCAAAAACTTCCAACGGATGCGTGTGTTCTCGCATATTCCGAGTGTATTTGTCGTAGTCATTGAGGCCACCTTCGAAGGATAGGTTGATCGGTTCCGTAAGTGCAATTGGCAGACGCAGGTTCCGAAGATCCTTAAGTCGCTTTGATATATCAAACAGGACAGTGCGTGGCAATGTCCCAAACAGAGTATGGTCTCCTGGCCGGTAGAGTGGCTCCATGCGTAGTGACCTAAGGTTGGGCCACGCCTCACACGCGAGCATAAGAGTATCGCCAACCAGCGCCTTCAGTTCTTGCCAGACCATCCGGACCGTCAAGTATTGCAGGTTGCGACACATGTTTAGCTTGGAGTGAACGCGTGCGAGACCTCCAAATGGTGTCGCTCCGGTCAGAGTGAAATGGATGATCGTCCTTTGATGTTCTTCGACCATCTCTTCGGCCCAAGCGATGGACTTGAGATCGTGAGTGTGCATGGTCATTTCGGAGAATTGTGGGGAGGCTATCTTGGGAATCACAAGCCTAGAGTAAATGGGTCCATGTGTATCCAAGCCATGAAGAATTAAGCTGCGTAGGGAGGGGAATGGCGCCTTGGGATGCTGAATCCGTGCGTGTTCATTGTTTTCATTGTCTTGAGGAAGACTTGCATCATTACACAGATCCAGGTATTCAAGGCATGGAAAGGCGGAAAACATCGGGAGGAGTCCGATGAAAGATGCAGTCAAGGTCAGCCTGAGCGTTCTGACCTGCTTCATAGGCAAGCGTCTCAGAAGAGCATCAGTTGCTCTTCGTGCCTCGAGAATCTTGTCAACTGTCGGAGATCCCAAGTCCAAGGAGATGGAATACAGATCGGGCTGATGATCCCAATGAAGCATGTTGATGAAGCGTATCACAAGGGGCATGAGGGACACAAGGTAGGGGTCATTGTAATTCGGCAACCTCAGGGCGACAGTCTTGAGTGTCCGGCATGATGCAAGGGCAATGGTAGCATCGAACATCTGTTCAGAGTGGAAGTACATCCGGAAAGCCAATGAGAGCGATGTGATTCCAGTAAACCTTCTGGATTGGCCGTCCTGGACCTGCTTTAGCATCAGAAGGAGGCTCAGGCTAGAGGAATCCAGCTGCTGTAGCTCCAGAGTACGAATGTGCGACATGTAGGGCATGACTTTCCTCCTCTGATTGGCTCTATTACTAATGTTCGGCACAAGTAAGGTGACCAGACTCACAACGTCGTCAGGTTTCCCCCTATCTTCTCCATATATCGGGAGATGCAAAAAGGCTTCGGTAGAGTGGATGTACAGTAGCGCCAAAGCTCTCCACGCATTATCTCCCAGAGGGCTTTGCATGTCACTCCAAAGTGAAGGCGATCGGCAGGCGAAGTGATATGCTCTGCAATCTTCAGAACGAGCTCCGGCAGGTCGCAGAATAAGCGGTGCATGGTTCGGGTGGGGATACGGACGGTGAACCGCACAGTGCTGGCCTTTTATCTGTAACACAAATGCCGCAGTTCGAAGCGGGCCTTGCCGTGCTCCTTGAGTCAGGACGGACTCGTGTCACTGACTCATCTTCTCCTGCCGAACATCAAGTCAATCGCCGTTCAATCGCCAGCCAATGGCGTGGTTGGACCGACACGTCATTAGTGGAGATACCACGGCCGTCACAGGGGCTTCCTTATGAGATACGGTTCCGGCCAGTTACAGGTTAGCTTCAGATACATAGAAGAGACTTTGAGGTGATATCATTAATTACAAGCATCATACGAATGCCTTGTTCTCAATCCAATGCTCCACGATGGTTTTCACCAGTGCAGGCTGGTTCTTTTCGACCTATCAAGTCCACCAAGTCAGCCATGGCAATCGAAGCACACATTTCATAGACATACAAAATGACCAGCTTGTTTGACGAGAATGTAAGTGAAGTTGCCAGCTCCATCACCGACAGACCGAACAGTTGCGACATCTTCGGTTGGCCATGGTATATCCGGCGTGTTCAGGAATTGCTCCTGGAACGGGGATTGAAGAAGTTTGAGCTGTTGTCGTGCATATCAATAACATCTCCCGTCTTGTTATGCCAACAGAAACTTACGAAGGCAAAGATCCCCGGCCAAGCACAGTTAGCGTCCTGAAATCCGACATAGTCTGACTTGATTATCAGTTGGGACCAGGATTGATCCATCAAGCAAAACGCACGAAGCACTCGGATGCCCGCCTCTAGCAATGGGATGTAGAGTAGCTGAGAGCGTTGGATACTACACACTGATATGAGAAGGTCCAAGTCTATCAGTCTGTTCGTGGGACATACTGGTCTCCGTTCTGCCAGAAATCGAACGCGATTTGCTCGGTGATGGCATGATATGCAACATGATCCGGAATGCCTAGCTCTTCGCGAGCATTGGTGCTATTCAAGAACTCCTCGATCCAAGGGAAGTCGGGATAGCACAACTCGATCTGTGTGGAATCCCCGCACTTAGTGGGCATTAGATACTAGAGCAGCCGTCAAGAAGTAGACTCAATGCTTACATAATTCCGCACATCCTGAAGGTCCCAGCCATGAGTATCACCAGCAATAATAGGCGCACACGTAGCGAGTGCGTCCTTGCGGTTCTTGGCAGTTGAGTTGGTCAATCCGTATGAAATGGCGTCCAAGCAAACCGGAAGAAGCGAGAACAGCTCCGTGCATTGGGTTGCGTTGTAAAGACTCGTGTAGTAACATCGCTGCTGAAGCGCCCATCTCATATGCATTTCGGCATCCTATCAAGATGAGTTCGCCTGGTCAAGTACTAGCCGTTTGGATGACTTACAGACCAGGGATTACTTATCATGAGAGAATCTAAATTGATATGCTTCGCCCCAGGCTGACCATGACCGGAGGCAACCTTCCTGTTCTCTTCATGAACGACATGGCCAATATGTGGCACATAGATACCTCCATAAGACCCGCCCGAGACGACGAACTTGTTTCTGAGGTGATCATCAGCTGGTCTTCGAGGCATGTGCAGGGCGATCTTACTTCCGCAGGTTCGGGTAGAGTCTGTAGAACTTCTGCAAGAAGTCGTACACATCGTACGCCGCACTTCTGCTATTGTTAACACGGGCACCATAGGACATGCCAGTGCCTGATCGAAGTCAAACAACCGGCCTTGCGCGGTTAGGTGATTAACATACCAATAGGCTGTTGATATGACGTCATGAGCAAGGCTACCCTTGTTCCTGTGAGAAGGAATACTCACATGATCCAAGGCTAGCAAGTTGTAATGTTCGGACCATGGGACAGGGTTTGGTCTGGTTGTCGCGTTCGGCCCCGCTACACAGTGCGATTCTTCTCTGTGTAAGCAGTTATATTGGAGGAAGCATGTGACAAGACATACGGCCAAACAATGGATTCATCAGTCCACTTGATCCAGGTCCTCCGCCGATAGTAAGGATGACGGGTGCGTTGTCAGGATCCTTCTGAGCCTGGAACAGCCTGTTCCAGTTTGAGATGTATGCAACCAACGGCCAGACGACAAAATCATACCAGAAGAAAGAGCGCCTATGGTTATCCGGAGTTTCATCATTGAGCGAGATGTATCCAGCGTGTCCAACGGCGGTGCGATCCTCATTAGTGCAGATCTTGGTTGTCCTCACACTCGAGTAGAAAGGCGGAGGTTCGACATCGTTCGGGGCATGCACTGTCCCAGAGTGCCAGTGGACGATCTTCCAGAGATGCAGAAGAGTTAAGAGTAGAAGAGCAAGCACGATAAACTTGGCTGTCTTGCGTTCCTGCCGTTTACGGTAGCCTTCGCTGGGAATTCCACTAGTGGAGATACCGAGGGGTGCGGGGAGTAATGGCTCTTTCTCCATCGTGACAGTCGCGAGTACGCCTACCGTCCAGACGAGCCAAAGCGAGGCTGCAAAACCAGCTCGGGAGGGTTGTATACAAGCACGGTGGAGCAACAAACTATGTCACAAGACGTGTCAGTAGAACAACAGGACGTAGAAGCACTGGGAGCATACGGGTAGATGACCAGACTGTGCTTCGAGCCTTGATCCCTGATGACGACTGTTCTACGGAGAAGGACTGCGGACGCGTCGCGTCGGCATCCACACGGCCCTAGTCATTCTTATTTCGGGCTGACAGCGTGCCTGCTGAGCTGTCGGGTGTATGCGTCTGATGAATACTTTCGTGCTGCATTTTAGATAGCATCGATTGCGCCCAATGGAGGGCGTGAAAGGAGTTGGCGTACGTGATGGAGACGATATCCGTGGAAGACCCAATCGCAAGCAGCATCCCCGAACGAGTTATCGTCAGTGCACACATTATGGGTTTGGCCTCACGAACTCTGTTATTCCATTTCGACAAAATAAGCCCTCTTCACCTCTGTTTACATTCAAGTTCTAGGGGTATTTCCAATGCTGAACCTGGGTATCTCCATGCATAATCCTTGGGTATCATCCAACCCTTTTCCATCCTAGATCAAGCCTTTGTCAAACCACATTACGTCGTAGCGCTTTCGTCTCGCGCCTTCTGGTTGATGAATACAGCCAGAATGCCGAGATCGTATGTCACCTTCATTGCACCCGCGACGACAAAGCTTAGCCACAGGTGGCCCGTCTCGCTAAGCCAGCCGGAGATCCATGGGCCGGCGGCTTGAGCGAGCGTGCGGACGACATTCGCGATGCCCATGACGCTCGTGCGTTCTTCTTTCAGTACGACCTGCGCGGTGAATGCCGTGCGCGGCGCCCTGTCCATCGAGGATGTCGATGATCGTAGGATGATGCATGCAGCGGCGAGGTACATGTTCGGCGGCGCGGGTGTGAGCGCCAGGAATATTGCGGACGGCATATGTGTGTACACCATCGTGCGTACCAAGCCAATCTGCTTCGCGATCGCAACAGCGACGAGGCTCGAGATGCCCGACACGATCGACGTGATGGAGAAGATGACGCCCAGCACGCCAGTCTCCAGGTCGAACTTCTGATGGAAGAAGTAAACGATGAACGACTGAGGGACGAGCCCGCCGCCGAGGCTGTCGAGGGCGAAGAGGAGCGAGAGCTTCCACACGATCGACTTTGATTCTGGCGACAGCGTCGGGAAGATGCTGCCTACCTGTGCCAACCAGGTATGCGGCTTTGGCATCCTGAGCTTGGACGGCGTGGGGGGCAGAGGAGTCTCCGGGATTGGCGTCTCCGGCTCTTCGATAGTCTCCCCATCTTGAAGTGGAATGCTCTCATCTGCCGCGACTTGCATGTACTCCTCCTTCTGCATGGCGTCAGTACACGTGTGCTGTATATCCATGCGAATAATATGCGCACCTTCTGCTCCGCCTCACACTCCTCGCTCATAAACGCCGTTAGCACCAACTTGACAGCCGCGCACAGCGCATACACCCAGAACACGGCCCTATACGCGGCGAGCTCGCTCCAGCCCCACTCACCCGTCATCGCCTGGGTGAGCCAGCCGATGGACACCTGTCCGAGTGCGGCGGAGAGGAAGCCGACCATGTTGGCGATGGCGAAGATGTCGGCGCGCAGGTTGTGTGGCGTGAGCTGCGCTTGGATTGACTCTTCGACCGCACGGAAGGGGCCGATCTCGTTCCCGCTGCTCTCGTGTTAGCCGGGATCGGTACAGGTTAGAATTAGGAGCATGCGTACCTTGGGCTGATGACACCCACAATCGCAGCTAGAAGCAGGATGATATAGCTGCTACTTAGGGCGAACACCACTCCGCTCGCGAGCATCATTGCCGCCCCAGCCATCAAAATCTTCCTCCTTCCCAGCTTGTCCGCGACGAGGGTGAGCAGCAAGCTGATGAACACGTCCCCCAACAGCGTAAGCGTCATAAATGCCCCCAACTGGGTGTCCGAGAACCCGAGTGTGTTGAACAGCAGCGCGAGGACGAGGGTGGACGAGCCGTAGGCGTACATGCGCACGCAACGCTGGAGGAGGATGAGGACGCCGTCGCGGGAGGAGGTGAGGAGGGCTTCAAGCCCGATTGCCCAGAGTGCGCGGAGCACGGGCGAGGGCGGGGACGCGCTCATGCTCGCCTTCCTCTTCTTCGGGGGATGAGTGCAATGGGGAGGTGGATGCACGCAATTGCCATATAAGTACTCGGAGGAGTCGAGGTAGGAGCGGGAGCACCCGGTGGAGGGTCGCAGACTGACGCGCATACATCAAATGTCAAGTTTTAGTCCACCAGATAACTTTGGGTGACTTGGCGTAGTTGGTAGGAGCGAAGCCTTGGTCGAAAGACCCGGTGCCGAGTAGCTCCATAGACATACTGGAGTCACTTGTTCAAGTCTCACAGTGGGTAAATTACGGATTTCCTACTGTGGGGTTCCTGAAAATGGTCGGGGCCCCTTAACAAAAGATAGCGGATGATGATGCGGGCAGGGTAGAGACTACTGCTTTTGTCCCGGTCGGGCTTGTCGACCTCAATCATTACTGGCACTCTTAGAGATCACTTCATGTAAGTTAGAGATCCGGATCGTTATTGGTGGTCCTCATAACGCCATCTCAGAGAGGCGGTTGCTGCAAAGACGGAAGCAAATGGCGTCCTTGTCGGTTGCATCTGGTCAAGTTCGAGCTTACTCTCACTGTTGATAATGATCTATTGATACATACTATTAGCACACCACCTGTGAGTGAGAATAATCAAGCTCGGTGGCTCGGATAGACTGTTGAGGTGGGATCGTGACTGGTGTCATGATCCTGTCGAAACTGGTCCTCATGCGAAACGCTCTCAGTTCTGCCTCGGCAGCTGGAGGACCAGCTTCGGCCGCGGGTTGGCAGCAGCAGCCAGCAGCCGATCATAGTCCTTGACGCACTGCATGCCCTTGCTCGTCTGGACGACGCCGTAGTTGGCTTTGCACGAGCCTGAATAGGCGTCCCCGATCAATCCCTGGCTGCAAGGTGGGCTGCAGCGAGCACTCACTGATCAGACAGTTGCCCTTGATGCAGCTCACGTCGAGTGCGCCTTCGAGCGCGGTGCAGTCCGTGCCTGCCACGAAACCGAACTCGTCCGAAATAGAGCATCCGCCGCACGACCTGCCCGGCAACACATCAGCACCGCTCGACCACTCTGAAGCACAAGCACAAGCACGCACTCGAGGTTCGTCATCGGATCGATGCAGATCTTGCCCTTCCCATCCGGGCTCGGGCACTGCATCTCAGCGAGGTCGAAGCAGGCGTCCTTTCTGTGCCTCTGGCTGGAGTGCGTGTGCCATTCGCTCTCCCCGTCATCCACGTAGTCCTCCTCCAGGTCCTCTTCGTCCGCTTGGCTGTCGGAGCCGGTGCCCGACTGATGGGATAAGAGCGAGCTGGAGGAGGTCCCATCGTGTGACTCGCGGGAGCACACGGAGGAGCCGGGATAGGAGGAGGTGCCCGTGGGGCAGGGGTACATCTCGGAGAAGGCACACATGTAGTTCTCGAGGCAGGGTTCGCAGCTGTACGGCAAGTCGCATATATGCGTCAGTTCACGTATGCGCATATAGTCAGTGAGTGGACGCACCCGGACTTGTTGAAGTACTGTCCCTCGGGACAGGTGATGGTGGGCAGACGGGCATGCCGGCGCAGAGCGGGAGCCGCCTTACCGTGTTTGGCCGAGACGTGCGCAAGAAGACCCATCCAAAAGAGGCCAAGGAAGAGGGATCGCATTGTGGTTTGGGTTGTGTAATATTTGGGTTGTGCGGTAGCGAGAGTCGTCGGGGAATTAGATGAGAAAGGAAGATATCGCAAAGGAGCTGGAGAAGGCGGCGCAGTGCGCGCTGGGCAGATGGAGAGGTGTAGGCGAGGTTGTGGTTGTGAAGAGAGTCAGAGGGGCAAAGTTCAGGTCGGCGGCAGGTCTTAAGGTCTCCCGCGATCAAGACACATTGCATGCAGTTCCACTCTCCGAGTAAGTCCTGCGTGCAGGCACTGCAGCGCACAATCCAAACATGTCGACGACCAGCTTGACCATCTATGGTCCATTTTCCATGGACAAGTTAGCTTGACATAGCTTTGGGGCTTGTCCTCTCTGGTCCAAGTGTGCTATCTGCTCCCAAGCGTGTGCGATGGTGACCAGTTCGTACAAAGCACACCCGACTGGGCGGCCACATGTGAAAATGACTGTTCATTAACCTCACAGCCACATTACGGCCCACCCTAGCCCGCAACTTTTTGGTCGTCCCTCCCGCACCAACCCTCCAACACCTCCTTTCCTCTCCCATACCTGCCTATAACGTCTTAAAATCATGTCAGAAGAATACTCCCACCCCGTCGATGGGCAGTTCGACGACGCCGAGCTCGAACGAGACGTGCTGCTCCAGTCCTCGGCTCGCGTGCCCGGTGAGGCGTATGTCGACCAGAACCCTGAAGCAGAGCTAGAGTGGTCAGAGGATGAGGAGCCGGACGACGACGATGAGGTGTGGGAGGAGGGCGAGTATGGCGATGCGGGGATGGACGCGGTTAATGATGAGGATTGGGAGGCAGCGCAACGAGGTATGCACCGGCAATGTATATCCGGCATTGTGGTTGCTGACTGTCACTGCAGATTTCACAAAACAGTACAACCGACTACGACAGCACGTCGCCGTCCGCACAGGCAACGCAACAGGCCAACAATCCTCGACATCCACCCAGCCCTCCTCCCTCGCCCCCCTTCCAGCGGTGAACCTCCCCCGCCCCTCGCTCGCCTCCAAGGCGCCCACCTCCGGGCCCTCCGCCTCCGCAGCCTCCAAAGCGAGCACCCAGGACCAGCTGGCGGCCCTCTCGGCTAAGTACGCCTCGCGCCTTACCGAGCTTGAGCTGCCGTACAGCACGGGCATGGGCGCGAGTGTGAATAGGAAGGGCGCGATGGATCGCGCGAACGCCAAGGATAAGGCGGATCGGGCGACCAATGAGCAGGTGTTGGACCCGAGGACCAGGATCATCCTGTTCAAGATGATTGGGAGGGGCTTAGTGGAAGAGATTAATGGGTGTATAAGTACAGGGAAAGAGGTGTGTTTTCTAGTTGAGCTATGCTGTGCTTGGAGACTCACATTGTGATGCAGGCCAACGTCTACCATGCCCTCAGCCCTTCCTCTCCACCTCAGCACCTCGCCCTAAAGATCTACAAAACCTCCATCCTGGTCTTCAAAGACCGTGACCGCTACGTAACAGGCGAGCACCGCTTCCGGCACGGCTACTCGCGGAAGAACCCGCGCAAGATGGTCCGCCTCTGGGCCGAGAAGGAGATGCGCAACCTGAAGCGTTTGTGGACGTCGGGCATTCGCTGCCCCGAGCCTGTGGAAGTCAGGGAGAACGTACTAGTTATTGGGTTCTTGGGAGATCGGGAAGGGTGGGCGAGCCCGAGGTTGAAGGACGCGGAGCTGCCGGCGGAGAGGGTGCAGGAGCTGTATGTCGAGCTGGTGGTTGCGATGCGGAGGATGTACCACGTGTGTCACTTGGTGCATGCCGATCTGAGCGAGTACAACATCCTGTGCGTCTCCTTCCCCTCTAAGTCTCTTGTGGATACTCATACGACCCAGATATCACAACTCCCATCTCTACATAATCGACGTCTCCCAGTCCGTAGAGCACGACCACCCGCACGCGTTCGACTTCCTCCGACAAGACATCAAGAACATGGACGAGTTCTTTGCCAAGCTCGGCGCGCGCACCCTTGGGCTGAGGACGATGTTCGAGTTTGTGACGCGGGATCGGGTGGGGGAGGCGGAGGTGCTGCCGGGTCAGGAGGAGGAAAGTGGAGAGGAAGCGCTGAGCGAGGTGCTGAGGCGGTGGATCGACGACCCGACGACATACTCTGCGTTTTCCAATGCTGCCGCGCCGGAGCCTGCGGCAGACGGTGTAAATGGTGCTGCGGCTCCATCCAGGACGACAAGCAATACAAATGGAGTACCCACGCCCGAGGAAGCGGTCGCAGCGGCGTTAAGCAAACCGGCGCCGGGCCCTTCTTCGCCGCAAGTCACAGAAGCAGCGCAGAACGACGACGAGGTGTTCCTCAAGTCCTACATCCCGCGGACGCTCAACGAAGTGTACGACCCTGAGCGGGACGTCGAGCGGCTGCAGCGAGGCGAAGGGAAGGAGCTGATCTACGGCGATCTTACGGGGGTGGTCAAGATTAATGATGCGGCGAAGGAAATGGAGAAGCTCAAGGGGGAGAATGGCGAGCCCGATGCGGCCACGAATGGACATGACGGTTCGGAAGCTGAAAGTGACGAGGATGAAGATTCGGGGTCTAATAGTGCCGAGGAGGACGGTGATTTCAAGGACAGAGCCCCACGAGGCAAGAGACACGAGGATCGCGAGGCTAAAAAGGTCAGTATTGTGCGCTATTCGGTTCATGCAGGCATGCTTATGGGTTTGCCGCCAGGAACGGAAGAAGGCCGTCAAAGAGGAAGCCCGCGAGAGGAGGAAGCACAAGCTCCCGAAGGCCGAGAAAAAGAAGCGGATCAAGGCAACCAAGCATTAATTAACCGGCATCAGATACCCCCACGCAATGAGACGATCGTGATCAGTGTATGTATATCTACCACCCTAATCTGTAATGGATATCGCGCTTATGCGTCGGTCACGCAGCCGTGTGCTGCATCGGTGACCGTTTTGATGTACTTGTACAACGTGCCTTGAGAGACCTTGTAAGGTGGAGGCGACCAAGCCTTTCTCCTCGTCTCGAGTTCCTCGTCGGAGACATCCATGTCGATCGAGTTCTTGACAGCATCAATTGTGATGGTATCACCGTCCTTCACCAGGGCTATCGGGCCACCGACCTGTGCCTCCGGCACCACATGTCCAATCACGAAACCGTGCGAGCTTTTCCGAGTCAATTTAAGCGCACTCGGGTTCACAACAATTACTACTCACCCGCCGCTGAAACGACCATCAGTCACGCAGGCAACATCCTGACCCAGGCCAGCACCCATAATAAGACTCGTAGGCTTCAACATCTCTGGCATTCCTGGATTAAGGTTAGAATGGCATGTGGCGTTAGAGTCCAGGGCATTCTTACCTGGGCCGCCTTTCGGACCAAGATACCGCAATACAACGACAGTCTTTTCGCCCTTCTTGATCGACCCAGATTCGACCGCGTGGACGAAATCTTCCTCATTATCAAACACGCGTGCCTTGCCAACAAACCGTAGCCCTTCCTTGCCCGTGATTTTAGCAACAGCCGTGCCAGGAGCGAGGTTGCCCTTTAGAATGCTATATTAGAGTTGCAAGGGTCAGCCGCGCCGAGATTGCCGAAATGAATGCACGGACCGAATATGACCGGAGCTCTTAATGGGCTTTTCCAGAGGCTTCAGCACTTCCTGGCCCTCCGACAACTCGCCGTATTTGGCAGTCCAGCGCTCCAAGTTCTCGCCGAGCGTCTTGCCGGTGACAGTCATGCCGTTACCGTCAATTAAGCCATGCTTCATGAGGTAAGCAAGGATTTCTGCAAAGCAATCAAGACGGGACACATAATCAAGCAGCAAACACGCATACTGGGAATGCCGCCAATCTTGTAGACATCCTCCATCACGTACTTTCCGCTGGGCTTGAGATCTGCGATGAACGGCACACGGTCGGACACAGACTGGAAGTCGTCAGGCGTGAGGGTGATGCCGACGGAATGGGCGACGGCGATCAGGTGTAAAACTGCATTCGTAGATCCACCAAGAATCATAGTGAGAACCTAGATTCCAACACGTTTGTCAGAGCGGCAAGTAGGCTTTTGTGAGTAAAGGTGTACCATGGCGTTCTCGAAAGCCGTCCGGGTCATAATGTCGCGAGGTAAGATGTTGTTTTCCAGGAGGTTCAGCATCACAGAGCCAGCGTTATCGCATTCTGCAAGCTTCTCGGGATATACCGCAGGGAAAGACGACGATCCTGTGACGGTCATGCCCATGGCCTCCGCAGCGCTAGCCATGGTGTTGGCAGTGTACATCTGTAGAAGTGATCAGGATTATGGGCAACCTGACGGAGCTGACCACTTACCCCACCGCAAGCGCCGGGACCAGGACAGGAAAACCGCACGGTGTCACGGCGAACCTTCTCCGCCTCCTCGGTCTGTCCATTTTGCAGGTAATTCCCGTACGACTGGAAGGCAGATACAATATCCAGTTGAGGTTGCCCAGCACACGAACCAGGCTGAATTGTGCCACCATAGATCATGAACCCAGGACGATTCAAGCGACCAACTGGCAAGCCGCTTCAGTGGGTGCGCATATATGCATAGCGATCACGACGTACGTGCCATCAGCACCCCAGGCATGTTCTTATCACATCCTGGAATAACAACCATCCCATCCAGCCAATGACCTCCAGCAGCTGTCTCGACTTGGTCTGCGATGAGGTCCCGCGACTGGAGGGAGTACGACATCCCGAATGTGCCCATGCTGATTCCATCGCTCACACCAACAGTACCAAACTGGTACCCGATCAAGCCAGATTTGGCCATTGATTGCTTAACATGCTGTCCAAGGCCCAACAGATGACGGTTGCATCTGAAGATACATGAGCAAAGGACAAGGCCAGGGATAGGGCCGCGTACGGATTGCCTTCATACCTAACACGGGTCTCAGCTCAGTCTCAACATTACTGACCATATTGGCGCACCAAACACTCGCAACACCAATCATAGGCTTGTTCAAGTCATTCTCACTCTCGACACCCTCCGTCGCATACAGCATCGCCTATCCGTCCCGTTTAGAACCACGGCGCAACACCGTGGGCACACCACACACCTGACTTGCACCCTGATCCTTTGGCTGGGTGACAGTCCGACTGTACCGGTTGAGGCCATCAGTCTGGCTAGCATATCCTCTCTTCAGCAATCGTTCAGCAGCAGCCAGACGCTGCCCTCTCGCCCGTTGGGCGATTTTGTGAGCGCTGTACATGCGGTCCAGATTTTGAGCTCGAGTGGCGCGCCTGTGTGGGGAGTGAATGGTCCCTTACAGCTCGAGCGCCTGACGAGGTTTTCTTCCGGTCGAGTCACGTTGTCAGAATTCGTCAAGCCGCGATGATTGTCAAGCGCCACCAGATAATGAACTCGTCCCGTCCCTCACTTGGCCTTCAAACGCTAAACGGCACCGGACACGATCAGCCGTGAGAATAGAGAAGCTCGGTCGGCCCGCGGGGATAGCAACGCGGCGCGCGTGCCTGACCCCGAGCTTCTGATGCTTCTCACATGCCATGACGGCTCCGTACGCCTCGGGTCACGCGTGGACGCGGCCCGAGGCAACCTTGCCACAAAAGAGTCGGCGACTACTCTTGTCGTAACTACGCATAACTTATAACGTGCGGATTTGGTGGGGTCGGTGGAGGGGCTCCGATCACAACATTGTTTACCTAAATCAGATTACCCGCATCGGGACGTTATTCTGATGAAGCACGATCTTGATGAACGTCAGGGCAGGTGGCAAGCAACGCCAAGGTTCGAATGTAACTGCCCCAATGCACTGGAGGAAGCGCTCAATTCAGACCAATTTGAACAGAAAATATTCACATGTTGTGGCCATATTATGCCGTGCATCATTGTTTAGGAAGCTGACTCTCATTCCAGGTATGTCAGTGGAGTCCTTACCGTGACAGCTTCTGCGACACCCCCTATAAATCCGTTGGGGTTCTGGATGAAAGACATCGGGTGCATGACGCATTGGAGGCCTCATGCGACGCTGCCATTGAGCCGCAAAGCCTATGGGACTTTCCTTGAATGGGTTGCCACGTTCAGAGACAATAACGAGGGGTGTTTGTGGGCCGATGGACGGTATGGTATATTCGGCTCCTGCTCGGATCACTCGCGCCACTTGCTCCATCTGTTCTTCTTCTCACTAGCGCCAAATGGAGAGCTCCAGATGCTCAGAGCCTCGTTGCTTTCGACCTGCCGACCTCGCATCCGTCACCAGAAGAGTTGATGCATTCTGCTGTTCGTCACAGACTGTGTGGCTGCTGGGCGCTCTGCGGTAACCAGGGCCCCTATTCAGATCGGGCCGCTGAATATATTGCGACCCTGATCTTCACTGATCTTCGTTGATCTTCGTATGTAAGCGGCTATCAGCGCATGGAAACAAATTTGCGGCAGAAGCAGTCCTGGAAATTGAGGAACGTACATCAGTCATTATCGCCCTCCCAGCACGTTGGCGCAAGGGATGCGCACAACAACGCATTCGCTTCTCTGGAGTCGGAGGCCACGGAATCGCCGGTCAGGGCAACACCGACATGTCAACGGTCATTTCACCGACTCTGAGGCCTTTCCGTTGAATATCTAGCTTTGACCGGGCCATGGACTACCCTGCTGTTTGCGCTATAGCGTCCGATTCGCATCAGTCAACTTTCCGAAAGCGGGTTGGCGTGAACATTCCGGTCGGCCAAGGTAAACACCTTCTGCCACGTGAAAGGAGCTATTTAAGCGCCCTAAATACCCCCCGTTATGGTAAGGTGCTCTGTCAGCTGACGTCGTTGCTCTCACTCTGGTTTGTGTACGTGGGCCGCTATGTGCAGAATAGAAATAAGAGGTTTCGGAAGTGTAACGGAAGCGGTCTCCGGCGTGTCGGCATCTATCGGAAGAAAATGGGAGCGGGAAACTTGAAAGCGTAAATCTGCTTCCGGGTGGAAACACCCACGGAACTTGAGACAATGACAAGCCAAATGGCCGATCGCGCCATGTGGTGGTCTCAGACAGATGGACCGGCGAAGATCCGCAGCGCTGCCGGATATGGCGGGGGGGACACGGTCGTGCGGCGATCAGTGATGGATGCGCGGGAAGTGGAGGAACAAAAGGGGTCGGGTGAGCGGATTCTGACGTCTTCTTGACGGCGATGGGGTTCTGAATGAACCGAGGCTACGTGTTACATGGATGGCAAGGCATGTGGCCGTATTTGCGTGGGGTAGTGAAGGGGCGAAGTGCCGCAAAAGCCTCCGGGTAGCCGAGGGATACGATACAGATCGCAAGTGGCACTCAGTGGAGATTGATTTTTGGACGATTTTGTGGCAGTTGACGAGCCCTGGCGGCAGGAGGGTGACTGGGGGCCTAGCACAAGGGCCAATCACCGGGTGCGCCAGCCTTCTTTCCCACGCGGGCCGGACGCAAAAAGAACTTGTTCGTTGGGTGGCCGCCAGTTGGCTTGGGTGCCCGATTTCACAGTCGGCCACAAAGAGAGTTAGGGTCAGCCGCTGCCGCCCAGCTCCGGTGGAACTGGCTGCGTGATGTGCGTGTGTTGCGTGTGTGTCGTATGGCATCAGCCTCCAAGCTGGGGTGACGATGCAGGTGAAGTTCGGAGGGGGCCGAACCGACCGAGGAGAGTCAGTGGCCAGGGCCCGTGGCGGGGGTGGGGGGACCGATTCCGTTAAAATGCTTGGATGGCGGAGGGCACGGGGGGGCGCGAAGGGGTTACTTACAAACACGCGAACGGTCGCTTTTCTGCCTCCTCCTTGCGCTGCCTCGTTCGATTTCTTCCCCCGCGCGCCGTCCCCCTTCCAGGCCGTCCTCTCGGTCCCTTCCGTGGCCTGTGCCCGCCTGCTGGTCCCGTCGTCCCGCCTCTGTGTCCGTCCTTTCCGTCCTTTCAGTTCAGTTTGGTCCCTCCTGACATTCCCCCGCGTCGCGCCCCACAGAACCGGGAACGAAAGGATACGGACGCTGAGCACGAGCACGAGCACGAGCGCGAGCGCGACGAGGCTGAACCCGAACCCGGTGTTGTGGCATAGCCGCACGGCAGGGAGCAAGCGCACCGCACGCCGACGCACGACCCGAACACGCCCACGCCCACGAACACGAACACGACAGCGAAGGGGAGCGCGACGAGGCGGCGTCTAAACAGCATCCATGGCGTCCTTCCCGAGCTCGGACGACCCCTCGTCCTTCGACCCCAGCATGAACTTCCACCCACCCGGAGACGCGCAGCAGGGCGGCGGGGGCAGCCACGGGCCCACGCAGCAGGGGCAGCCCGGTGCGGCGGCGGACAGACGCGACCCGCGCGCGGACGCGCCCCCGCCGGGCCACTACCCCGTGCACCCGTCGCTCTTCCAGCCGCCGCCGGGGTACCCAGCGTACGGGGACCCGAGCCGGCGGCTGAGCGGGTACGGGCCCGGGCCCGACGCGCGCGACCACCTGCCGCCCGGGCTCATGCCCATGTACCCCGGGTACCCGCCGGCCATGCACCACGGGTGGCCGCTGGACATGTATGGCCGGCCGCAGCCGATGCCCCCGCCCGACTACAGGGCGGGCGACCCGCGCACGGCGATGCTGCGCATGCCTGGGAGCGCTGGTAAGTCTCGGTCCCAACAGCGTACCACGAAATGGAAGCAGAGGCTCACGAGGCAGCGTATCATCCAGGCAAGGGGCGCGACAGCATGGGCATGCCCGGGGACGAGAGCATGGAGAAGGAGTCGAAGAAGCCGCAGAAGAAGACGGAGGTGGCGTGTGATTTCTGCAGGAGTGCGTCCCCGGTTCCCCGCACCAATCGAGCAGCAGAGTGTGCTGACAGTGCTTTTCCTGCTTGTGGTTGTGGTTGTAGCCCGCAAGCTCAAGTGCGACGGTGTGCACCCGCAGTGCGGCCAGTGCTCGCAGCGCGACCAATCGTGCCACTACCAGACGGGGCCTCCGAATCGGCGCGGGCCAGGGAAGAAGAACCGGATGGGGTCGATCGGGTCCGACTCTCCCGGGGGCCCGGGGCCCGTGTCGCCCAGGCAGCGCGCGAGCAACAGCAGCAAGAAGAAGAGCAGCGGGAATATGGAGACGATGATCCTCGACCTCGGCGGCCCGCCACCGCCCCCGCCGGGCGTTATGGGCGTCATGGGCCCACCGCCTGGGTACCCCTTGCCGTACCCTGCGCCCCCGCCGCCTGGCCCGCCACAGTGAGCGGGGCCGCTGGGTCCGGCATGATGTGGGGTGTTGCCCTGCGCGGAGGGAATGCCGACGTGAAGGCGACGGCACCCAGCGAAACTGATGAAGCGTTAGCGAATCAAGTCCGCTCGGAGCAACTTGAAATAAATGAAATGAAGCAAGCAAAGCAACAAACAAATATATCAGAAGAAGAAGAAGAAGAAGAAGAGGTCTTGGAGAAGTTTCATCACCCTTTTGGTTTAACGAGAAACTGGGGGCGCGGCGGGCTCACCTGCTGGCGCGTAATGTGCGCTGCTGGTGATGCAGCTGGCGGCAGTGGTTATCGTGGTCCTGGTCCTGGTCCTGGTGTGTGTGGTGTACCGATTCTTGGTGTAAAGGTGCCGTGTGTCGTTATCCTCTTCCTCCTCTTCCTCCTCTCCTCCTCTCCGTCCTCCCGCGTCCGACCTCCCTATATTTGACTTTCCGCTCCGTTCTCCGTCCTCCCTCGTTCCTGGCGAACGCGTCTCCCTCTCCCGCCGTTATTGCAGCTATTAGCGTGTACTCACCACCCTCCGTTCTTGCTCCCGCCCCTGTTGTCCTTCCCCATCCATTTCCCGCTCCCGCTCTGTTCGATCTATCTATACTTGTTCTGCTGCAGTCCGTAAACCGCGCATGAGCGGCATCCCATACACACGTAATAATCCTGGCTCACCTGCGGTCCCAGTAGCAGTCACTGAATATAGTATGGCCATTTGGGACCCTTAGGCGGTAACCCTAACTCTCGAGTGGCGCGGGGGCGGTTGCCATGTTGCGCCTGAAAGAAGCGCTGATTGATTCCTAACGCGTCGCTGAGCGGGACGGCGGGCAGTCGCCCTCCCACGCGACGCCCGCCCGCCGATGCTTCTTTTTGTCCAGTCCGCGTTTTCTCGTTGCGCCCCGCTTGACGACGCGGCCGGTCTGTGCTTGCCTCTGCTCAGCACCAGCACAGAGCACAGGACAGGCAGCACATCTGCCTGAGCCGCGTGTCGTCATCGTCGATCCCCATCCCATCCCATCCCATCCCATCACCCACACCCACACCCGCACCCACTAACACACCCGGACAATGCCCTCGATCTGTGCGCACTCCCGCCTCTCCCCCATCCCCAACTAACGCCAGCTAACCCCAACGCCCCACAGTCTCCCTCTCCAGGCGCAAACGCCGCCCCACCGTCTCCGAGACGGCCTCGACGGCGTCCCTGCCCAACCTCGACCCCTCAGAGCCCGGCCTCGGCGCCTGGCCCGAGTCCCTCATCGATGCTGACTCCCTCTCACACCCGGACGACGACCCCGGCGCGCCAGGGAGCACCCAGACGACGCCTACCAAGGCCGGGGCGACGCGCTCCGCCTTCGCAGTCCAAGGCGGCACCATCTCCTTCCACCGCCCCTTCCGCCCGCCGCCCAGTGCATTCAGTGCAGCCGCAGGGGGGATGAACGGCTCCGCGTCGGTGCCTTTGAACCTCGCCTTAGACGCGCACAAAGCGCGGTTCGACCCCTCCCTCTCCGGGCCCAACACGCCGACGCACAAGCGTCCCCGCGCGCCTGTGCAGACGTTCAACCTGCTCGTCGCCGGCGCGCGGGGCAGCGGCAAGACCTCGCTGCTCAACCTCCTCCTCGCGACCTCGCACCTGCCCCCCGGGTCGCGCGCGGCCCAGCGGCCCAGGCTGCAGCAGCACCCGACCGCCGCCATCGTAGAAAGGAAGATGGAGGTGCAGCAAGGGCTGCGGCGGTACATGCTGCAGGTGGTGGACACGCCCGGGCTGGAGCTGGCCGAGGGCCGCGAGCTCGAGTTCGACCGCGCCGTGCAGGACCTGGTCAGGTATCAGGAGAAGAGGATGGGCGAGGCATTGGTTATGGAGAGCAAGGTCGTCAGGGAGATGGTCGCGGATCAGCTCGTGCATATGTGCGTTGTCGCGTTTCTTTTCCGGGCTTCCCGCTCTGGGGGGACGGTGCAAGGTGGAATCTGATACTCCCCGGCAGATGCATCTACCTCGTCGACCCGTCCAGCGTGCTCCCGCGGCCCGCTCCCTCCAGTACCACCAGCACCAGCACCAGCACCGACACGGCCTCCCCCAAGCCCGCCCCCAGCGCTGCGCAAGACCTGCGCATGCACCCGCGCGACATCCTCGCGATCCGCCGCCTCTCCGCGCGGTACCACGTGCTCCCGCTCATCAGCAAGAGCGACACGCTGACCGATCGCCAGCTGAGCAGGGTCAAAGCTGCGGTCAGGAGGGACGTGGGCGAGGGGGGTGGGTGGGGCGTTTTTGGGTTTGGGGTGGAGGGAGCGGGGGAGGGGACAGGGGCGGGGGAAGAGAAGGAGAGGGAGAATGGGGAGGGGGAAGGGAAGAGCAACGGCAACGGGAAGGCGAGCGAGAATGGGAACGGCAACGGCAACGGCCACCCTGCCGACCCCGAGGCCGACCCCTCGTCCTCGTCCGACGACGACCCCTCAGGCCGTACGACGCCCAAGCCTCGCTCGCGTGTGATCCACATCCGCCCGACCTCCGCCCTCTCCAGCGCCACGGCCCAGCCGAAACTGCGCCGCGCGCGCTCGCTCTCCCGCGCGCGGCCGAGTGCCGACAGCAGCGACAGCGACACGCCCACCATGTCCACGCCCGCGGGGGAGAAGCGCGCGCTCGGGCAGCTGCTGCCCTGGGCCGTGGTGGCCCCGGAGGAAGAGGAGGAGGAGGAGGACGACTATAATACGGTGAACAAGGGCGCGAGGGCCGCGCCTGGGGGGATGGAGGGGGACAGGGACGGGGAGGGGGAGGGCAAGAGGTGGCTGAGGCAGTACAGGTGGGGCGAGATCGACGTGCTTAACAAGGAGCACTGTGATTTCTGGGCGGTCAAGCGCGCCGTCCTCGGCGTGTATTTCAAGGTCCGTTGCCTCCCCTGCTTCTCCTCTTCCCCTCCTGTATCCCTTCTCCTTCCGGCGTTTGCTTTGCGCCAGTTTGGGCCTTGCTGGGAAGGGGACGTGAGGACGCACGCTGACACGCTTACTGTGTGTAGGTGCTCAGGACCGACACCCGCAGGGTGCTGTACGAGAAGTACCGGACGGAGAAGCTGCTCGCGAGGCGGGCCACGCGCGCTAGTGCGTCTCGTCTCTCCCCTCCCTTCCCACTCCTGTGTTCTGATCACTCTTGTCGCAGTGTCCGAAGAAGAGCGCAAGAAGATTCTGGGCCTCTGAGCGACGCGCTGTGCACGCCCCGTCCGACCACCGGATTTCCGCGCCTTGCCTATGTTTATGTTTCTTGTCCCATCCCTCTTTCCGATTCGCGGCTTCTTCTGGCTCTCTGGCTCTCCACATGCTTGGTCATCGCGTCCCATACCTCGCCCTCACGCTCCTTACCCGCCGGCCGGCTCCCCCCAGCGCTGGCAGCACCCGGCAGCCGCCTTCCTGGCTTTCATGCACACTTTACAAGTTCTACCGGCTTCACGACACTCCCAGCTCAAAAGCGGGATGATACACCCTCCCTCGATATCCTCATTCCCATTCCGCGCTCCGTATCCATTATCCGATATTCACGGTGGCATCCACGTTCATCTATGCCCATTTCCACTGCTTCCCAGCCGCTCGGTTTCGGTCCCCCGCGTTTAGTGTTCGGTGTTCGGTGTTCGGTTTTCGACTCGTTTCTTGATTAATAGCCCCCTGACCTCGTGCAGTGCCCGGGTCTGGTTCTGGTCTCAGTCTATACAGTGTAACCCCCCAAGAATCCGATCTGATCCGACAATCTGTACACTAGCCTGCTCCTGCCGCAGGTGTATATACGCTGTAATCATACGTCTTTTTGACCGAAGAAGAGGGCCGCAAAACGTCTCGACGCGATGAGGAACTAGAGAGGGGTATATGAGGGAGAGGCAGGGCACGGAGAGGCTATTTCTTCGCCGGCTGGTCCATTAGGTCTTGGATCTCCTTCTCCGAGAGGCCGTCTAGCCGCTGGATGAGGTAGTCGACCTGCATGCGTGTCAGTTGAGAGACTCAATCTGAAACGTACAGGGCCGCTGACCTCGACCTCCTTCGTCAGCGGGATGATCCAGCTCTCGTACAGCTCGACCACGCAGTCCACGTCGATCTTCCACTTGCCCTTCCCGCCCTCCTCATGCCCGTTCGCCCCCACCCCATTCCCATTCCCATTCCCAAGCCCGCTCACCGGCTCGCCATCGGGGCCCATCTCCTGCCCATACAGGCTCGCCTTCTTCCGCAGCCGCCGGAGCAGCGCCCGCTCCACCTCGGGCTTGGTGATCAGGTCGCCGAGGGCGTCCCGGTTCTGGGACTGGATGTGCGGGATGAAGGCGGAGGGGTGGGCGCGGAACTTTGTTTCGGAGACGAATTTGCCTGCGGGGGAGGGCGTTAGCCCGGTTGCTCGATCGGGCAGAGGAATGAAGGAAGGAGGAAGGAGGGAACGAAGGCCGGGTGAGAGGGGAGACAGGGGGCATACCGTAGTGCACCCGCTTGCTAATCGCCTGCAACACGCTCACATCGACCGTCGCGGCGCTCCCCCAATTCCCATCGTCTTCCCACTCGCCCGCGCCCTTGACACCCTCCGCGCGGCGCTTGGCCGCCAAGGCCTGGGTCGCGCTCGCGGTGATGCGCGGGAGGATGAAGTGGATGTAGAAGTTGAGGATCGTCGGGTTGACGTTGACGGTGTTGGGGTGGAGGATTGGGGGGAAGTTGAGCGGGGGCAGCAGGGGCGGAGGGAGGTTCGACGTGAACGGGTACTCGTCGGGCGAGGTGTAGCGGCGCGCTTTCGCTGCATAGCACGACGCATCTCAGAATCATTTGCGCAATGTAGTGCCCATGGAATGCGGGCGCACCGTGGAAGCTCTCGATCTCGGCCAAGAACCACTCGAGCCATGAGCCGTCGAACCCGAGCTCCTTCAGCTGAGCGATCGCGCCCTTCTGGTAAATCGTCGGGTTGAGCGCAAACTGCGCTCGCTCAATGAGCGCTGTCCATCCCTGTCAGCACCCCCACCTTCCCCAGTACCCACGACAAGGCAGACGCACAGAAGATGATCGTCTCCTCCAGCCGGATGAGCACGCCGCGGATCGACTCGAGCGAGAGCGGATCCGCGCTGAACAGGTTGTTCTGCGCCATGAGCTTCCTCTTTCCTGACGCTTTGAGCGGGGCGAAGGAGTGCCTGGAGTTGTGGGCTAATGTGAGCAGGGCCAGCGTGGGAGTGCGAGAGGGGAGGGCTTGCGCTTTGGCTTTGCAGTTGGCCGGAGGTACTACTCACTGTGAGTGACGCTGCGGGGCTGATATAGGGACGCCGGGCTAGGTAGGGTCGGCCGGAAGGGAAGGAAGGAAATGTTTGAGCTGCCGATCGGTCGCCGGGTTAGTTGGTGCTTGGCGAGCGGCGATCCGTCCGTCAAGAGTCGTTTGGGGATGGCGAGTTGTACAGTTCCAGTAATGGTCCTGCAGTGCCGCTCGGTCCTGTCCTGTATGGGGCGACTGGAGGGGAGGCCCGGGTCAGCGCGCGTCTCGGCCGATAGCCTGGAGCGCGAAGGAAGCTCGCAGAACGCAACGCAACGCCGGGGACGGAAAGGTCTGCACGCACGACAGAGCAAGCAGCACCGGGCCCACAGGGAAGGGAACCCGATTATAGGCCCTCCTGCCCATCCCGCGCAGAAGGCGCAGCGGCCGTACGTGGTCTATGGGGCCGGTTTGAGTCGTCTGACTCGGGCGCGTTCTCTCACATCTTCCTTCCACGCTTTACGCTTTTCACGCGACCATCGTTCATCCGCCCGGTTCTGAGGCGTTCTCACTCCACTTTTGGCTGCATTTGGATTGACAGACTGCCGGGTCCGGCCAGGCGCGTTACTTATCCTTACGGTGCTGGAACCGCGGGTTTCTACTGGACGAGGGGAAGGCCCGATGGAGCTCGTTCGTCTCAGCTTGCATCCTGTATCGGGCTGGGGATGCTACATGGAGCCAGCTCCTCCCACGCGATGCACGATCACGCACCGCTGCAAACCAGAAGGCAAGCAGATCCAGCACCCAGCACATAGTTTCTCAAGTGTATTGTAACGTCCCTGCCTACCACATTCTACCCCCCGATCCTCCACCCTGGGGCAGAGGAATGGAAAAGGACACGGTAATTTTGGAAGAGTAAGGATATTACGCGAGTCTTTGGACGCATAGTTCTGGTGTCGGTCGAGAGGCGTTCAGCCACACTGTGGGGTTGGTTAGCATGTGATGGGGAGAGGGAGGAGGGAGGAGGGAGGGGGACGTACGACACCGGCAGTGCCGTTGGTCGCATTGGTGTTCATGATGAGCGCGACGATGAGCCCGTACAGCCCGAGCACCTGTACCAGTCATTATTAGCCACTCTCCCACCAGGTTGCCGGAAAACCAGCTCACCTCGGCGAAAATCAGGATCAGGATCATGCCGACGAACAGCCTCGGCTGCTGGGCCGTCCCGCGGACACCGGCGTCGCCGACGATGCCGACTGCGAACCCTGCGGCGAGGCCGGCGAGGCCGACGGAGAGGCCTGCGCCGAGCTGGATGAACCCGGTGTAGAGGGGCATCGTCGCCGTTACTGCGGCGCGGAAGGCCATGTGAGTACATGGGAGAGTACGGGCGGAGGGGGAGGGAACGCACAGGAGCCGGAGATAAGCACCGCTACGACGAGCCCGTAGATCTGTGCGACTATCAGCATTGCAGAGCGGAAGAGGGAGGGGAAGGGACAAACAGCAATGATACCAGCCATGATGACGGGGACGACACACTTCATCATGAGGTCGGGCCGGAGGACGGACATGGCGGAGATGCCGACGCCGGACTTGGCCGTGCCGTAGCTGTTTCAGGAATGTTAGGACGTGCCCCTTCTAGGGGAACGCAAGGCAGCGGACCTAGCGCCGAGGCCTGCAGAGGATGTTAGTGACATCAGTGAGGATGAAGGAAGGTAGCGTACAGGTGAAGACGATTGCGCTCGTGCATCCCTGCAAAGCCGGGAACGTATCAGCACTCATTCCTCCTCACACAACACCTCCAACAGCAGGCGCAGATCGAACGACGTACGAGAGCGCCGAAGAAGGGAGCGTACACGGGGCAGTACTCTGTTAGCCCTGACATATTGGCTTGCTGAATGTCGGGGAGTGGGGAAACGAAGGAGCGAGGGTGGGCTGCAGGAAAGAGGAGGAGGAGCAGGGAAGCAACGTTAGCGTGTGAGGGTGGCGTCGATGGAAGGGCGAACTGCTCCCGCCAGGCGTGGGTGCGCGTCATTCGCACCGCTGATCGCTCGAAGTACAGGAGCAGCAGGCGAAGCGCAGCAGTGTCCCTTACTATTTCCAACTGGTCTTGTTGCGCACAGAACTGTGCTTCACATTCCTTACTGTGCGCGACGACGGGCCTCCTCGACTGTAAACCCCCACTTGAACCACCTAGCCAGCCAGGATGTCCTTCAACGACCTCGAGCGGGGCCTCCCCTCCGCCCGGCTCCCCGCGCCGACGTCCAGCTCCCCCTCCCCCTCCCTCCCAGCATCAGCCGACCCCGCCTCCTCCCAATTCCAGAAACTGCAGTCCTCTCTCTCCCTCCAGATGTTCAAGATCAACGCAAACGTCCAGGGCATGCTCAAGCTCGTCGACCAGCTCGGCACGACACGGGACGGGAATGTCGTCCGCAAGGGGCTGCATGACCTCACCGAGGCGACGCGGGAGCTCGTTAAGAGGAGCACGGCGGATCTGAAGACGCTGACGGACTTGCAGCAGTCGTTGGTGCGCCACTCTTCACCCTTTTGCTCCCAATGGAGCATGTACTGACGGCCCTGTAGCCAGATAAGAAGCTCGCGCTGTCCAAGACGTCCTCCGACCTCCAAACAGCGCTCATGGCCTTCCAGCGCGCCCAGAAACTCTCCGCAGAAAAGCAGCGCACCGTCGTCGATTCCGCCAAGCGCACCGTCTCCGCCGCCGGGATCGTACCAGGTGAGGAGGGCGCGGGTGCGGACGACGGGGCGGGGGAGACGGGCAGGCTGCTCGCTGAGACGGAGATGCAGATCCAGGCTCAGGCACCGTGAGTCTTCTTTTGTTTTCTGCTTGATGCTGAACGTTGCTGACGTGTGATGTCTGGTGGCCGCAGGCAAATCTCCGTCCAGGAGCTTCAATTTCAAGAGTCGCTGATCGCCGAGCGGGAACAAGACATCCAAGAGATCGAGACGGGGATCCACGAGCTGAACGAGATCTTCCGTGACCTCGGCTCGCTCGTCGTCGAGCAAGGCGGCATGCTCGACAACATCGAGTCGAACATCACTGCCGTTGCGCGGGACACGTCAGGCGCGAACGAGGAGCTGCGGACGGCGAGCGACTACCAGCGGAAGGCGGGCAGGAGGGCCTGCTGGCTCATGATCATCATCAGCATCGTCATCTGCATCGTGCTGCTCGCTGTGCGCCCGTCTTTTCTCCTCTACACGTACCAGATCTGACCGTCCGAACCAGATCCTGTCATAGCCCGACCAGTGGCCGGCATATATGCGCACGCGTACACTTATTTCTTCAAGCGGATAGAAAGCAGCCTTTCTGTGTAGTATAACTTCTACTTCTACGGATCATACCCCCTTTAGCACAGTGTTGACAGTATTAATCCAGCGACCGTTCTGTCTCGCACTTCGGCGCCGGGCGAGCCACTGCTGGTCCTCCGGCCCTGTCTGATTCGTCGGGTGCAGCTATGTCTGTTGGCGTGCGCGCTCACTCACCAGCATCTCGTCATCCCCTGCATGCACATCACGGTCCGGAACTTCACATGGGGCAACCTCCCCTGCCCAGCGGCTTTCATTCCAAGCGGCCCAGCGACCGGGTCACCGCCAGGTATGTGCAGCAAGGCCCGGGGCCGAGGCTCGCACGGCCCGTGTGTCTGTATGTACCTGGGAGTGCCGGCCGGCAACCGCGCCGGTTGGTCGGCGTACCCGGGTTTCCCCTGAGTGCATGCTGCGTCGTTCAATTTGGCTTCGGGCCTATCCCATGGCCGGGAAGGCGTCGGAGTTGTACTGTAAGACTGGAAGCTGCCCGGCTCTTGCCGATGCATGCAGTGGGATCTGGAACACTTAGTTTAGACGGAAGTTCCAAGCGCTTTGGGTTGCGAATCCGACTGGGCTATATTCCCATGCGACAACACGTCCTTCTATCCGCGCAGGATGACACTTGGCACTGGTCGTGCCCTGTGAGAGTCCAGTTCCCAGACCTTCGTCACCGCGCTTTCCAGTCTATTGCGCGCTAATCGTATCCTCGTCACCTACTCCGATTCGCCCCTGCACGCAAACAAAGGAGATTGCGTGCGCCCGGGGCGCCCGAATGGGAAGCCAGTCCGACATTTGGATTCCTCCGCGGTGCTTCTTTCGCCTGTCCTTTGGCCGGCGGGGCGCGGGAGCGAATGAGGGTATTCAACTGCGACCGCCGATGCTATTTCGAATACCGCATGCCTCAGCTCGGATCGGTCAACTGAATGCTCTCTCGCAGGACGGCTAATGTATCTACTGATCTACTCACTTGCTCAGCCTGCGAGCGCTCTTCCTGCGGCCCGCGAGGGCCGACCAGGGTGCGCCATCGGGACTCTGCCTGGATTTAGCGGCCCAGCGCGACAGCAAAGCAGGCGAGCTTCAACAGGCTAGCGCACGTGTAGGACACCGTCTTCTGCGGGGTAGGACGCTCTGCTTCGCCTGCTTCTCCTCGGCTACCAGGGCCGACTGCCCCATGGGGCATCAACCGCCGTCGGGAGCTCCAGAGTGGAGATGTCGCGCAACCCGGGGGTGAAGCTGCATAGGCGACGACGCCGCCTATACAGCGGCGGGCCGGCGGGGTCATGGATGCCGCCCTTGTCTTTGGTACTTATTCTTCTGCGCGCTCGCGCGGGTTCTGGACAAGGCTTCTTCTCTTGCTATCGCCCGTTCGCTCGCACCACCTGTGGTGTGTACATTCGCCGACACTCCACACAACCTCACGAGAATGAGTAACGAGAAGGCCGAGTTTGAGCACGGTCACCCAGACGACCGGACGACGCCGTCGCCTGTTCCTGATGTGATCAAACCTGAGGGACCGAAAGCGGGGAACCCGCTCCAGCAGGTGCTGATAGACGAACCTCCTCATCCTTTCTCATGGCCTATGCTCCGCCTCTACGGCTGCCTCTGGTGTGCATATCTTTGCTCGATGACCAATGGGTAGACTGCTTCATTTCTTCTCCGTTGATTAGTGCTAATGGAGTCTACAGCTTTGATGCGAACACCTTCGGTGGCTTCACGGCCATGCAGACATTCATGGACTACTTCGGCGTTTATGGAGGCTCCGAGCTAGGTAGGCGGTGCATGTCCTGTTCTCGACGCTTCAACAACTTAAATCTCGCCGTTCAGGTTTCATGGTGACGATGTATATTATCGGGAACCTTGTTGGTACGTTTCCCCGAATGATGTCTCCAGATGCCGTGAGATACTGATCTCTAGCGCGCAGGTGGTGTCTTCGCGGGACAGCTGACAGATCCTTACGGTCGGCGGTTCGGCATGGCTATCGGTTCTGTGACCTGCATCATGGGTTCTGTGATGCAGACGGCAGCTCAGAACAAGAGCACGATCCTCGGCGGTCGGTTCTTCCTTGGAATGGGCGCTGTGATTGTCCAGACTGCCGGTACGACCTACGCGGCTGAGCTTGCCCACCCGGCATACCGCGCCATCCTTACTGGTGGCTACCAGTCCTGCTTCTTCATCGGCACGATGACCTCGACCTTCATCGAGTATGGTCTGAGCGCCCCGGCCAACCCCGGTAACATTGAATGGCGCATCCCGTCCATCATCCAGGCAGCGCCGTCGGTCCTTCTGCTCTGCTTCGTCTGGTTTATTCCTGAGACACCTCGTTGGTTGGTTGCCAATGGCAAGGTTGAGAAGGCTCGCGAGGTCCTCATCAAGTACCATGGAGAGGGGAACCCGGACAGCAAGCTTGTCAAGCTCGAGATGGCGGAAATGGAGGCGCACATCAAGACCGATGGATCTGATAAGCGCTGGTGGGATCTCAGGTAAAGTCATCATATTGTTCATGCCTGTTGTGGAAGCTGATACAGTCTTCCAGGGAGTTGTTCAGGACTCGTGCGAGCATTCATCGCATGATCATCTTGCTCGCCTTTGCCCTGTTCCAGAATCTAATTTGGCCACCCACATCCTACTACCTTCCGCTCATGCTGAAGAACGCAGGCATCACCGACTCCCGTCGCCAACTCCTTCTCAACGCCGTCCAGACGCCCGTCATGATCGGTGGTGCAATCATCAACGCTTTCATTGTCGAGCGCGTCGGACGTCGTCACCTGCTTATGTTTGGCTCATGCGGCATGGTTGTCACACTTTCCGTCCTCACCGCTTGCACTGCCCTGCAAACTGATCATCCAAACCTCGGCACACCAGGAGTCGTCTTCATCTATCTCTTCTTGCTCAACTTTGCCATGACATGGGTGCCGATGATGACGCTGTATGCCTCCGAAATAGTGCCTTTCGAGACGCGGGCGAAGGCGATCGCCCTCTACAACCTCGCAATCAACGCCTTCTCGCTCATCAACTCGTACGTGCCGCCGGTAGCCTTCGACAACATCGGATGGAGGTTCTACCTCTTCTATCTCGTCTTCGATTTTGTTGGAATCTTCGTCGTCTACTTCCTCTTCATCGAGACGCGCAAGCGTACTCTGGAAGAGATCGAGGAGATCTTCCAGTCTTCCAACCCGGTGAAGACATCGAAGGAGATGGGTAGGCGGGCTGCTCAGCTGGACCACGAGTTCGCTTGAGCCCGACAGTGCTTTGCTTCTCTGACTGTCCTTTACGTCCTGTTACGTCTCATGTCCGCTGGATGATAGCACAAGTATTACAGAATTACAGAAATGGCAGTAACGCGTCATGCGCCCTTGTACTCATATTTAAGCTTGTTCAGCCCTTCCGGACCTTGCTCGCCTTCGCTGCCCACTATCATACCGTAGGCTGTGGTGCAGACTCCGATCAGAGCTGTTTCTGAAAACCACCAGAGCGTCTGTGATCGGTGTCTTGCGAGGAAGAAAGATAATGCCGGAGCGGCAAGAGAGACAAAGGTAAGATGCTCGTGTGTAATCTTGGCAAAATATGGGAGGGGCCGCGGATTCCCCGTGATGTTGTAGCAAATTCCGGTCAACACCACCGATAGTAGTGCAAATGCAGGTGCGACGGGAATCGGCTCGCCGGTGAATAGGATTGGTTCCCTGTGCTCCGCCGACGCCTGGATGATTAGGACGAGGCCCACAACATTTCTGAAAATTCTGGTATCAGCCATGTTGTCTCACCCCACGACAGCATGACGTACACAAGTAGACCGCAAAGCATGAATATCTTGAGGATCTGGATCCATTGAGAATTCGACTGTTGATTCTCGTCCGTCAACGTTTGTACGACGTCTTCTTGTTCTATACAAATCACACTCGATCATCTGGTCAGTAATTGATTGAGAACCACTTACGCTGCTCGTCCAGAACAGTGTCTTCCTCTACCAGAGGCGGCGCATCCCCTGTTTCCGCCGTGAACGGACGTCGTGGCTTCGCGGTCGACATGGTCGCAGCAAGGGAAGCCGGCACGCGCTCCGAAACTCTGGGCGCGGGGATCCTAATTACGAGAACGTGGCCGTTAGGGTCCGGTCTGCGTGTGATTTTCATCGTCCTTGGCATTTGCACCTCATCCACCATACCCAACAGCGCGCATTCAACAGTACGCGTCACAATGTCAACACAAGCATCTTCTTCCAAGGCATCACCTGCATATTTTAGCCCCGATAACGATGACTTCGATGATGCGGAACTATACGACTCTGACGACAACAAATTTGACGACTGGGTCGAGGAGGAGGAGAACAAACCGTGCTTGAGCCTCTTTGGCCCTGAGAAGATGTTTGAGTCCTTAGAAGCGGCCCTTGAGGACACCAAGAAGAACACGGGTGTTGATCTCGGGGCTCTCTGTAGCATGCTAGGTGAGTACTCTGTTGCATTGATGAACCCGGGCTACAACTGATAACTTTGCAGAGCTGGACTTCTACGATCGTATGAGATTGGTGAATTTCCTCAGGAAACAGGTCCGTTCCCCTGGTCTACATCACAATACGTCCTAAGCCTAATACGCGCCCCCTAGCGACCGACACCCGATGTCGTGGCTGGTCTTACTGGGCGCGAACCGTTCTTCTCGGATGATGCCTACTTGATCCCCGCGATCGAGGATGATCCGCTCCTTCGTCAGTTCTGCAAATCGCACGGTGACGCAGCGTTCTGACTATTTTCTACAGACATGCCGCAAGATGATGCTTGGTCGGATGACGATGATACAGTCCCGAAGCCAGCTTCCGCTGCGGCACCGTCCTCGTCTCAATCTATCGACCCCTCTCGTGAGCTTCGTCGAGCAAACCGAGCCATCCGCTCGCTCCAGCAACAACTCTCTCAAGCGAGGCAAGATCTGGTGGACTATAAAGGGATAGTGAACAAGACGCTGGGAGTCAGTGACGTCAAGCAGTGGGTCGAGATGAAGACTGGTGGTGAGGGCGGCCGAGAAGACCCGCAGTACTTCGATGCGTACGAGGACGTCGCCGATGATGCTAATCTCGAGATATAATTTGGAAGGCTGCCGCCCACATTGATCTTGTTAATACCAATCCACTTTACTGTTTGCAAGTATTCGTCTGTGTTAGGCATTGTTTAGACCACACCTTTGTCGGAACCCTTCCGGAAGCAAAATTTCATGATAATCAGGGTCGCGCTCCTGGCGCTTCGCGGCACGGCGCCGTCGCGCGCAATACGCAAGTCATTTGTCGACCATCGACCCACCTCTTTTGGCCTGGATATACCCTTTGCTCCATTAAGGCTCATCGTTCACACCGTCACTTGATCATGGACGACGACCCTGTTCCGCTCATCAGGAAACGCCAAGCCCGTCATTTGCGTCCAGCTGGGAGAACACGCCTGGGAGAGGACGAGGCTGAGACGGCCGCTGAGGGCTCGACCGATGGGTCCAGGCCAGGGACCCCATCCGAGTCGCCTGCCACGCTCGCTGCAAAGCTGAAGAAGAAGAACAAACTTGCAACGCGGTTGAGCTTTGGTGGAGACGAAGAGGTGCGTATATGTACTCAAGCTACACACAACATCCCCTCTGACTCACAGGCTGAATTCAGGAAGGACCGGCGTTCAGTGTGAAGAAGTCAAATCTCTCGCGAAACATCTCTCTCAGGGAACATCCAAATCTGTCGTCCGATGTGGGCCCTGCGACGCCAGCAGCCGCTCAGCGACCATCGTATTCCGCTGAGGAGCTAGCGAGCCTGAAGGCCAATACCCCTACAACGGCATTACGGGGAAGAGCCCGACATCCCTTCGTGCTTGATGACGATGACGATGGTGCAGGGTCTGGAAGTGGCATGGATGAGGCGACATACGAGCACTTGATGGGAAAAGTGGATGACATGGAGCTTGATGCGGTCGCTCCTGGTACGCACCATGTCTTGCATACATTCGTGCTCTTTCTGACCAATCTCCAGGCACACCCTCTGCCGATGACTTGGCCATCCCCACACAGTCTCACATCGCAGCAGCACGAGAAAAGCGAACAACAGCGCGGAAACTGCCCATACTGACAGATCCCGAGAACGTCTCCTTCAACAATGAGGAAGACTATATCTCCCTCGACGTGAGCAGGCCGTTCGGCGAGCGACCAAAAGAAGGGAGTGGTCCTCACCCTGAAAGCCGACTCATGAGGGAAGACGATGAAGTCGGAGAGGGGGATGACGGTGAGTCTGCGTCCTGCATGCACTCTTCCTTTCTGCACTTCAGAAGGCACCCCAATACTGGCGGAGGGCTCGGCTTCATGCACTCTGGCCCACTGCCATTTCTTTCTTGCTGGTATCAAGTTGTCGTATGCGTCACGGTGCCCCATAATTACGCTAAGGCGAATTTGTGGGCACCCTGTCTTCGTCAAGCTATGTGGCATGTCTGAAGATGGGCTGAGGCCCACAAGAATATCGTTGCGTCGGCCGAGGGTCGGCAATCCAGCCAGAGGCTCCTGGTGCCACTCTTTCAGCAGGGGCGCCCTTTCCTTTTGTCCGCCGACTCCGAAGATCATCATAATCCGTTATTTGTGCTTGCAGTAGCCATTTCTGGCAACTGTCTCTGCACCAGTGTCAGGTGGCCCCAGCATCTGCGGAGATTTTCCGGGAGGACCCAGTGCTGAGACCCTCTCACGCCATTGATACGTCAGCACATAGTCTCTGGTTATCGCGGCGTTGCATGTTCGTGGCAACCTCCCTGCTTACTCGTGCAGTGTCCGCGGGGACGGGAGCTATGCTCCTTCGGCTCAATATCGGTCCCTGCGGCAGTGGTTCAGCCTTGTATCAGTCTGCCCGCGGTGGCGGAATCAAGGGCGCTTCTTGATCACAGACATTCTTGCTTCGACTCGCGGCTTTTTTCCTCACTGCTTATCAACCCAAAGTTACAGCATACTACTGTGTTTCCACTTCTTCTTATCGACTCATGATGTCTGAAGGAGGGAGCTGATGGGTTCTTGACAGATGCTGCGGAGTACACAGGTGCTCAAGAGCGAATAGCGATAGGCAAGAAAGCACGTGAAAAGGAAGCCAAAAAGCGACGAGCAGATCTCGTAGAAGTGATTGATGAGGCGTAAGCGGACCCCGTAACGCTCTCGGAGGTGGCAAAATGGCTGATATTCTTTTTAGGGAAGCGGACTCAGATGATTCCGAATCACGAGAATGGGAACTCGCCCAAGTAAGGCGAGCTGCCCCCGCTCGCCTATCTCCGCCTCCCGAGAGAAAACGTGAAACCTACCATGCACCGCCCATTCCCACTGTCACCCCGATACCCACGCTGGCTGCCCAACAAGCACGACTTTCTTTACTTCTCGAGGATCTCACGGATCGACACGTGCAGAATACCAAAGCACTGGACGGTGTAGAGAAAGAGCGTGATGATTTGACCAAGAACGAGACACGCGTTAGGAACGAAGTTGAAGCCGTTGGTATTCGATGGGGCGAAGCCAAGGCTCTGAGGGAATGGGTTGAAGCCTTAGCTGAGTTCCTCGATGTCAAGGTGAACCACATGCCAACCCGTTGACGTGAAGAACTAACGGGGACTCCAGTTTCCGCTCCTAGAAAAGCTGGAGGACGAACAGATCTCTCTCCTTTCCGAACGCGCTGGAATGATTAACCAGCGACGACAAGAGGACGACTCCGACGACGTGGCCCTTTTCCTCGGGATACCGCATACACGGCCGTTATCAGATGACCAAACCGATGCGGCCGACGGACTCGGCGGTGCCCCTGCTGGCGATTCTGCGTATTCTGCCACACGGCGAGGACGTCGGCTTGCGCGCATGAGCCGCCGAAGCTCACGACCGCCTCGTACGATCAACAAACAGTATGGTCGAGAAGAGGAGGAAGGCTTCTCGACGGACTCCGACCTCCCACCTGGAGAGAACGCTGATCTTCTTGCCGCACTCGGCGACCTGTCCGAAAGGGTCTCCACTCTTCTGAGTGATGTGAGGTCTGAGGAGTTCAGGGATCCACGGAAGGGAGTCGGTAGAAGGTTTTCTGCGTGGAGGGAACGAAGCAAGGATGAATACGAAAATGCATGGGGAGGACTTGCCGCGGTCGGAGCGTGGGAATTCTGGGCGAGATTGGAGATGGCTGGCTGGAACCCGTTAGATGTGAGTGTGTGGTGTCACCATCTAGATGGACCTGCTGACCTGTATGCCAGGATGACCGTAGCCTGGATTCTTTCCAGTGGTACGATGCTTTGTACCAGTATTCACGGCCACGAGAGGACGAAGACGATCCCATGGAGGAACCACCCCTAGGTCCCGATGGCGACCTGGTGTCATCTTTGGTCTCCTCAGCCATCGTCCCCAGGCTATGCACCCTCATCAGTGGAGGTGCATTTGATCCGTATTCCGCAAACCATGTACGACGTATCATCGAAGTCACGGAGCAAGTGGAAGCGTGTATCGGACGCGAAGCGGACAAGTTCAAGGTGAGTCCGAGTGCTCGGTGATGAGTACCGACCTAGCTGAGCACCGGACGCAGGTTTTGTGTCGTACGGTGCTGCATTCGTTCACCAATGAAATCACTGCAAGTCTCACGATGGTTTTGCCTCTGCTGGCTGAAGGAGGGAAGGCGACCTTTGATCCGGCTGCTATCCCTGCGCGCAAACGTTATCTTCAACGCCGTCTGAAGCTCTTGTCTAACCTTCTTGCATGGCGCAAGTATGCGGGAGGAGGCGAAATTGACATCGATAGGCTACTGGGTCAAGTCATGACGCCGATAGGTGTAGCTGGATGGGAAGCAGGTGGTGAGGACGTGCTGCGCAGAGTGTGTTCGTCTCAGTATTGATTCGTTAATCAGCTGACACGTATGTAGGCTGCTGCGATGGTTCCAACTCAGCTACTACCTCCACGACTCTCCGCGAGGTTAATGTAGTCAAAGGCGGGCATGGAGTGCTAGACTTTCGGGGGCATACTAGTCGTGGCAACTCCCAAGGGCCAAACGAAACCAATCCCAACCTTGGGACGGCAACGTTGAGCTCGCCGTTGTCCACGGGCTGTACAAATGCTCACTCGGGATACATGCCATGTCGGTCAAGTCTTCACTAGACAAGCATTTGACATCATCAGTCTGTCTGACGTGTTGTGTGTTCACTGTTGCATTATCGAGAATTCACACTGTACTACGAGTCACAGCCAACCAGGATGGGAATCGTCTGCTATGTGTAAAGGCAAAGAGCCGGATATATCGATTTGGCAGCCGGGCCAGCCCACGTTTGGGAAAAGTGGATGTTCGCAAGAAGCCCCCCGGCCGCTGCATGCGTTCTCGGCTCCTGAATATGAGGCGTCGAAGGGCTCTCAAATGGGGGGGAGGGTGGAAGGAATGCTTCGAGTTGGTCATGATGGGCCTAAAGAGTGGGTCTGAACCAACCCCGTGGGACTCCACGCTATCTATGATTCTTGCTGCGTTGGCTGACAATGGGATGTTCGGGTCTTTTCCGCATCCACAAATCAGGGCCCAGCGTCGCAAACCATTGTCCGCCGATAGCCACCTTTGGATGTCTCTCGCGTTCGTCTCCCCCTTTACTCGTCTCTCACTTGCCGCTGGAATGGGCAACATCGAGTATTCCAATCCTGTCGGGTCACCGTGATCACCCTGTCTGGCTAGCCCTGTGTTTCCAGAAGAGAAGAGCCGGTGACTTTGAAGTGCCGGACATCCTATTGCCAGCGCGTTCCTGGCTCTAAGTTAAGAGCCGGTGACTTTGAAGTACCGTACATCCTACTTCAAATGATGTTCCTTGTTCTAAGTTAAGTCCACCAGTCACTGATACATGGCTTCTTCAATGGTATATAAGGGCTCGTTTTCCACTCAATGAACGCCAAGTGGTACTTGAACTCCTCGCAAAACCAATAGACGTACAACTCCTGCCTTACTATGGCAGCTCTCCCAGTGGACTTTAAACCATCGACTTGTCGCCCGAACGAGCAGCCCAGCATCATTACACTCTGCCGAAACGCTGCCCGTAACGTTCAAGCCCTCCGAAGCTCGCGCTCGGCGACGGTCTATTCGTAAGCCCCACTCCTTTTGTATTGATAGAGCTGAATTAAGACTCTCGGTGGCAGGCATAAAGGTACCTGGTGGCACGCAAACGACAACGATGACAAGGAACACATCACCGTGAGGTTCTTCGCCGCCGAAGTGACCGGCAGAGTACACATCTATAGGGATGGAACGGTGAATCTGAGACCACATAAGCCTACGCGCTTGATAGAAGCGACTGAAGAAGACGACGGCTACGATTCTGTGCCCGAGCTCGAAGGTGAGGTTTTCGAAGATGAGTAGGGAAGCGGAGAGATTCTCTGTACCGCCTTGTCTTTGCAACCAGACCGTAGCGTTTGTCCAAGAATGTAATGCTAATCAGAGTCCAGGCAAGTCCACCACCTCCAGATTACCAAGACGTGTCATAATATACGAAGTTGGGAAATCAAATTATACCCGTGTTGCATGTAGAGTATAATTGATCTATGCCGTTCAGCACAGCTTTGAGCCCATGCGGACTCAGATGTTTCTGGCAATCACGCGATGAAAAATACACAAGAAAGTCTAGCTTACCCCGGTGGCCTATTTCCGTGTCCAAACGAACCGCCACACCTATCATGCACTTCACATTTCCCCCCATCGTGCCAACTCGCAGGGTGCGAAACAGGCACGACTGCCTTTTCGATGTATTCAGCCGTCGACATGAGCTCCAAAAACTCAAGGGTCTAGATGGAGTCGAAAGAGAGTGATGAGAGCGAGGACGAAGCATTGGTGAGGCTGAAGGCCGCGGTCCGCTGGAGGTCGTAGATGACCCTTCTCATGACGATTAGGACTCAACGACGATGGAAGCTCCATTGAGACTACAGTGGGATGGAGTAACGCTTGCAGGATAGCGCCATGATAGAAGCCAGCAAGTGGCCAAGGCAGATTCTACATATTCTGGTCCCTCTGCAACAAACTTTTGGGCGGCTGATTCTGTCTCGGAACATACTTGCAGAGATGAACGATCGGCGAGACATTCTTGCGAAAGCGGCGAAGCTTTTTGGCTAACGCGGAAGCTTATCAATCTCTGTTACGTAAGCTAAATGGCAATCGGGTTGCCGGAGCCTCGTGTTGTGCTCGTGGCGGCGCCTGAGCGGGCCGTCCTCGATGTCGACATCACCGTCCACGTTGGCTGGAAATTTTGCGAGCCCCTTGCTCGTTGTCTACCATCACATCAACGACATCTCCCATCCTTCGTTAAGCTCCAGCACGATAATGGTCATACAAATGGCACGTGTTCAGAAGAGTGGTTCTATGTACGGCAAAGGAAGTTTGGCGCGAACGCCCAGCATCCGCTACAATCGTTCAGTGGAGGGTCCGTGAATGGCCCCACAACGCGCCCCTCCCCATCAGCCCATGGGAGTATCCTGGGCATCGTCCGCCGCCAAGTAACTGTCATCCCTTTCGCCCTCTGCATCCTCGGATCCATCTTCGGCCTCGACGAGCAGGTCCTCTTCTTCTTCTTCTTCCGGTTCGAGCTCGTCCACTGGAGTGCTCTGCGCTTGGCTCTCGCCTCTTGCTCGGGCCAGCTGGACGCGCAGTTTCATCATCTCTCGTTCATGTTCTCGCTGCTTCTCTCTCTCTTGCAGCTCGCGCTCCATCCAACGCTCCCGAGCCTGTTGTCGACGCCTGTCGTCCGCTCGACTCTGTTGGTCCAGACGTTCGATGAGCTGACCCAGAATTTCGGCGATGGAGGGACCCTCCCTGGGAGGTGATGGGGTTAGGAAGGAAGGGAAGGAACCGAGTCCGGGTTGAGGGCCGTGCGCACTTCGGGGGGAGAGAGTTGGGCGAGTGGCGAAGGGAGCCCCACGCCTGGATGCGCGGAGGTCCTCGATCGAAGGAGCGTCCTTACGCTTCAATGATGGACCCGCATAGAACTGTCCGATACCAGACGCAGACGAAGTGCCTGGTCTGGTGCCTTCCGGACTCTGTGGCGTTCCTTGAGCGGGCAGCCTAGCGAGAATATCGCGCAGACGCCAGAACTGTGGAAACTTCTCCCGGACTTGAGCTAGATCTTGGTGAGTCAATGCGCACATACATCGTATCACGGACTCACAAATAATACTCAGCTGTTCTGGTGTGAGGGTGGCTTGGTCCACGTCCTGAGCCATTTCTGCAAGGTCGCCAAGAGCAGTTCTGCAGTCATTGTAAAGACCTTGTAGTCTACGCAGTACGGATTAGGATGGTGCGTCCTGAATGACTGATACTGTAGCGTACTTGAAAAGCTTGTTCTTGACACTGACCGCAAGGGCCTCCCACTGAGTCTTATCGTTTGCAGCATATCGCGAGTCATCTGCAAATAGGTGACGAGCGATCTCCCTATGCAGATCGCGCTTGGGTACGCCAGGAAGACCAGGTCGCGGATGAAAGCCTTCACCACTGGCGGGCGCTTGGGCGAACACGGCAATCCAGCGGTCGCTCACTTGTATGCATTGAATAAGCCGGTCCGTCAGATCGCCTTCTTCCCATCTGAGTGCGGAAATAAGGACAACGGCGAACAAAGGACGCGCTCAATAGCCGTACCTGACAGATACCGTCGGCCGTTCACGAGGCTCTTTCTTCCCCGGGCCCCTTGCTCCCTTCCGACGAGCGCTTGTAGGGGATTCAGCTTGGACCATGGAGCGATTGGATTGTTGAGCAGAGTAAGGGTGAGACATAACAGTCGCCTTCAATTCTTGAGAGGGGGAGGGGGATTTAGAGGGCTGCGCCTGGGGCGCAAAGCCACTAAGCGGCGTGGAAGCTTCGTGGTTAGAGGTAGGCGTTAGCTGTGCAGGACCCACACGCGAGGGCATCGAGGAGGGCGAAAGTTCCGACATCGCCATAAATGCAGATCAAGAACAGCCGACGGGCGGGCGAGGATAGCGTCAGGAATCGTATACTACACCAGAGGGGGGCGCGGTAGCCTAGTGGTGTTGCCTCGAGGGAAACCTCGTGTTTGAAGTCGTAAGTAAACAACGCGGTTGACGGACGCTTACGCGTCATACCAGTGCTGCTCTTAAAAGCCGCGAGGCGGGCGTGGAGGGTGAAGGTAAACCGATGCTATAGGGATCCGTGACCTTGAAGAGCGTGTTAAGCGCGGCGATATCCGGAACAAGATCTTCCTCATTGATAGCCATAAGGGTGCCAAACCCTTCCAGAACTGAGAGAACAACAAGTCATGAACGCACTCGGAAGCTCCAACAGCGTCTTGGGCGGCTCGGGTTCCCCCAGCAAGAATTGTCCCCAGCTGTGTAGAGTGCGAGAATCACCCGATGGATCTGACTGCCGGAAAGAGACACCGCCTCGTGTCCTTTGTCGACGTGCCTTTCGGCTAGCGCGTGGCCTGGGCGTGTATAAAATTAAGCCCGACTAGGTCCGCCACTTTCGATAAATACGACGCAACCTCGTCATCAGGGGTCCTCCTTGCCACGGCGGAACCGACAGGCGTACCGCTTACTGAACGTTTTTTTGGCCAACAACATGGTGGACATGATTGGATCGAAGCCGGACCCGTACGACAGACCGTCGAAGACTCTCGCGTCAAGCCGAACCGAAGCCTACATCATGTGTGCCCACCCGCTCTGACGGTACTGGACCGGATCTTCCCAGAGACCGGACGTGAATCATTCGCGCAGCTACAGGCCATCTGGCAGCCTTCTAAGAACAGACGCGGCCGTATCGTCGCCAGACTGTTGGGTAGCAAGCAGGGAGAAAGGCCCAACTGACGAGAAAAGAGTAACCATGGGGCGATGCCTCCTCGGGACCAGGGCCGTTTTGTCTCCGTTCTCCCCATCCAACGGCCATCTCGACGCCGTTCTGCTCTCTCCAGTGTACCTTCACGCCAATAAACACCGCCGATACCCGCTGCTCCTAAGCTTCCCCAGTTCTTGCTACCCACAGCCATGGCTACGAGATACTATGAACGAGGACGCGAACGATACCCACGTACCGACGAGCTCTGGCTAGACCCTCCCGGCAATCTGTTTCGCGACGATCGGGTCGATGAGAGGGTTGGGCCGTATGAGCATGTATTGTCGTTGCCACAACACAATGGCGAGTCACGACCTTTGTCCACCCTACATGACCGAGCTCTTACGTCAATCCATGCGGATGGCTTTGCAGGAGACGGCGCGTTCGCTGCGAACGCCTCACGTGGATATCCCTCCCCAGCGACCGAATCCTCGCGATATTCCCTCAATTCGTCTCTGATTGACTCGGTAGCGGCTCGGTCCCCTGTCAGCAGCGAGCCGGTGCTTGTGTCCCGCGAATCGGCAGCATCGGGATCGTTCGCGTCGTGGCAGGATGTCGGTACTCTTGCGATTGCGCCCGGGCGTCAATCACGCAGCCAACACTCGCTTCAGCCAGCAGATGAGGTCTGGCAGTGGTCTGCCAACACGTCGTTTCGCGTTGGTGATGAGAGTGACTGGGTATCTCCTTCCTTCCCATCCTCGTTCACTTTCATCTCGGGCTCCGATTCGCAACCGTCGGGTGCGGACAGCTTGGAAATGAGTATCGATTCGGAGCAGTGGCGACGTGTCCGCGCGCGTTCCCGAAACATCTCGACGTCCACTCTATCCCGTGCAGAAGCAGAAGCGTATCTCGCTCGTCGAAAGCAGATGGAGGGAGCCGAGCCGCTGAAGGAGACGTTTTGGGAGGCTCTGTTGCGCACGCTGTTGATGCTCGACGGTGCGACCTTGCGGCTGCTCAAGGGTGAGGAAGGGGGCTCCTTGTTCTTCGACGGCAAAGAAGCGCCGCTCCTTGCGGAATCTGTTCCAGCGGCCGAGGAGACCTCCAAGCCACCCCAGGAGCGTGCACTCACCACCTTTCTATCTCACGTCGCTTCTTCTCTATCGCCCGCTGCCGCATTGAAACGCGGCTTATCCATCCTCCCCTTGCGCCATCCTCCGACTCCTGTTTCGGCGGCCGCGACTCCTCCCAAAGTCCATCCCGATGATGCCAAGCATGCGACCCACTGGATGGCATCGACTGCCGGAGCGGTGGCATGGTATGCGCTGTCTGCACTCCCTCTGCTGATCTCTCTTGAGGCAGGTGGTAGAGTTTGGCGGGTCTGGCGGGTCGCCGAGTCCAGAGATGCGTGATTTCCCAATCTATAGCTGATTGGTAATTTCCCCGTATTGATCCCCGCGGACTGCCGTTGTATTTCTAGGCTGTACAATCTAAGTATGCTCAATAGCCGAATAAGGAGATGTTTGCTATCAGTAGGATGTCCGACTCTGCGGCTTTGTGATTGGGAGGGTGGTTCGTTGTGCGGGCAGGGTGTGTCATATCCGCGGCAGCAATATCCGGCGCGGGTGGAGCACGTCATGAGAAGCGAACACGCGTAAACCGCGTTGCTTTTGAAGGTTTTCGCGCCGAAACCATGCGTCGAAGCTGCGCTCGGCTTCCAAGACCGATACCCAACAACGTGGAAAGCAGGAAAAGCGCTGATTGTGACTTCAATATGACGTGACTTTTCGATGACCTGGAGGACCCCGGACCACCAGCTCCTTCGATGCTTTTCATCGCAATACCCGAATTTTGGAATGTGGCGCTGTCCGTGCCTCAGATCATGCCCGCGACCTATTGATATTATCAATCCCGGCCTCCACCCTTCTTTCCTCCGTGCATACGGGACTTGCTTGTGGCTGGTGGCAGTACCCGGCGACATCTTCTCCGTCCGCTTTTAGGATTTATTAGACCAGGGACGGATCTATTGTATCGGAGGACATTCGAAGGCGGGGAGCGGGCGCCGGGCATAAACGCGCAGGAAGCTGTGCTTCACGCTCGAGCCAGTGCGCACTGCCCATATCGGAAACCGAGCTTGGAGCTAAAGCTGTGACTAGCATTGGAGCGCACTGCGGGACCCCACCTCGAAATCATGAGGGCCGAACCAGACTAGAAAATTGCCCGCTTAAGACATGCGGGGCCTAGCGTCGCCCATTCGCGCCTCAACTCGGAGCCCGGTGCCACAGCCGGCTCCCCGCCAAGGTCCGGAATGGATAGCGACACATGACGAGGATGGGCGCTGTCGCCAGCTTTCATCTTCCGCGTGCGAAGAGGTCAGTAATGCTATATCCATGTAATGCGCAACCGCACATTTTCGCCACAACGGCTGGTAAAGTTAGTTGAGAACCCAATTACCCCGCTCCAGAACGGTCGGACGCCCTTTGTTCTTGTCATCTAAATCCGCTGAGCTCCTTTGTCTGTGTCTCATGTCGCGGACCGCGGATCTAGACCCGTTGCAATGGAAACGATCATGAGACATTCTGTCCTTTGATCCGGTTGCGTGACAATGGATCATGGCATGTGCTGCTTGCCCTAGACAGGTTCTGTAGAGAAGTCATTTTCTAGTGTTGAATATTCACAGTCAGTCAGTAGTGAGTAAGATGACTAAACCTGCTGCCGTTGATCGACGAAACTAGATCCACCTAGAGAGCCTTTCTCGCCGCATGACGAGCCATGCTGTCTTATTTTTGGATGAAACTGTTCGCGTACTGAAATGGATGTCAAAAGGACGTGCAAGCCGTAGGACTTGTATTAGTAGAGTGTACTGATTCCTGGAGACGTCTCGTCGGCAGCAAAGTTTCTGATAAGCAGGAGTACCGTAACAACACATCTGTTCGCCGACCATTAACTGCATTATGATGCGCCCACTTACGTTTACCTTCGAGGGAACGACACAGACCAGGGAACGCTCGCTGAAGCACTGCCCTCACAGCTGCTCGCCGAGCACGATGACAATGGTGGCCAGTGGATAAGTGCGACACTGAAACTCAGAGTGACAGGATGTCTCTGTAACTCTGCAAATCATGAGTGCAAGCTGTGACTACATTGATATTGCGGAGCGTTCCAGCTCGGGCATTTTGTGGAGAGCGGCAGCTCCGAGTCGACCATGGGCGAATCTCGATTGTGAGATCCGCGCCAATGGCCGGAGCACGTGCATTGAAAACTGTATAGAGTGCGATAATTGTCAGTAATAAGGACGACCATTCCAATGGTCGTTGCGGTTTAGGTTGCAAGTGGATGACTTGCCGTAGACATAAAAACCCAGATTTCGGGCTCCCAGATGCGCCACATAGGGTCTGCCGAGGTGCCGCTGTCACAATTCAAACTCCGAAGCACTTCCAGATTTATGCAGGGCGATCCTAGATTGCGAATCTGGAAGAGGGGGTCGACCCCCTCTTCCAGATTTTTTGGCCGACCCAGACCTTCACGGAACCACATCTCATCACAAGTGTTTCACGGCGCGCACGGCACACTTCAGGATGCGCCAATCACAGGCATGCAATGTACATTGTCATCTTGGTATCTTCATCAGCCCGCAGATTGCGCATCCTGCCTACCACGACCATCTCCACCATGTCCGGCTCCTCCTTTCGCGCACCCTCTCCGACGCCCACTCCCTCCTACGTCCCTTCAACCTTTCCGCAGCCTTCCGCAACCTATGTGGCTCCCACCGCACCTTTTGCAACACCTGGCTATGCTTCTCAGTGGGGCTCCGGCAGCCCCTACAGCCGCAGCCCAAGAACAATGCCCGACTCACCTCAACTGGACGCCGACGGCTTCCCGCGCACCCTGGACGATCTACGCAGCTACGCCATGGCTTCCGAGCCTGTTGCCCACGCAGCACAGGATGCGCAGCCTGCCACAACCACCCGAAAGCGCAAGGCAACAAAAGCAGTGGCGGAGGGTGCGCCTGATGCAAAGAAGACTCCCAAGGGCGGCCGGGGTTCAGGTGTCCGCAATTTCAGCATGGCTGAATTGCAGGAGTTGATCGAGCTCATTGAGAGCCACCGCCCCATTGGCTCTGATGGATGGGAGGCTGTGATGGCGGGCATGCAAACTTATTGGGCATCCGAAGGCATGGATGCCCGTACTCCTGAGAGCCTCAGGCGGAAGTTTGCTGAGGTGCGCAGCCTGGGAAGGATGCGCAACACCTCCCACTGACCCCCGTTGTAGCTGGCACGGAAGCCAAAGCCGACTGGCGATGGCGAAATGCCAGATCTCATACGGCGCGCCAAAGATGTCGACCGCGAGATTCAGAATGACGTTCACATGGGCAACCTACAGGACGACGAAGATGTCGAAGAGGTTATCCCATGGTCACCCTCTGACCGAGAGGATGCGCCGGGGCCAGCGCAGCCTGCGCGTGGTTCGCACACACCCAGCACATCTGCAAATGATGATGTCCTGCTCCGCCAACGCCGTCATGTCACCCACGGCACCAAGTCCAGTGGTCGCCCATCACAGACTGCAACCTTGCTGGCCAATGTCAGCAGGGCCTTTGACCCCGACGCGCAGACTGAACGGATGCAACGGCGCGAATCAATCCGAGCCGAGCGCAGCCTGTTCCAGAGTGAAATATCCTCGCTCCAGGCTCAACTCCGAGACAAGCAGTACGAGCTGGTGACGGTCAGCATGGAGAAAGACAAGCTTATTGAGTCGCTCAGGACTCAGGTCCTTCAGGATGCGCGAGCCCTCCTCGTCGTACAGGGTGAGCTTGATGTGGCCAAGGCCAAGCTTGAGATGCAGGAAAGGATGCGCACTATGATGATGGGCATGGGAAACATGGGTCAATTAATAGCGCACTCTATGAGTCTGTCGCCACAAGAGGGTGCTCACTCATCTTCCACCACAATGTAATGAAATTTCGCCACTCTGTCTGCCTTCCGAATGTCCGGGAAGAACATTTCTCGCAGAGACCCCCAGACCTGCTTCTGCTCCTTTGTTTCGGTCCAAATTGGCTCGTATACGCTGCGCAACTGGTTGATGCCAACCAGGCGCACCCTGATCTGATGGAGTCGAAAGACGGTCTCCAGCAGGGTGCGCCGTGCCCTCCCATCGTTTGCATCCAAGGGGAGGCGCAGCCTGCCAAAGGAGCCTTGGATCGCCCGCATCCCCCATTCGGCTGATTGCCGGAATGAAACCAATTGATCAAGGAATTGGACTTGTTCCCGGGTGGTTCGTGTACCACTCTTTACTGGTGTCTTGATCTTACTTCTGAGCGTACTTCGATTATGCGGGAACGCGGTGTCGGCAGCAAGGAAGTATGGGTCCGGTGTGTTTTCCTCGAGCTGAGCATAAATCCCACTTGATACTCTGGAATCATGCCAGCTGCCGGGTGCATTGATAGCTGCATGGAGCAGTTCGCCTGGGAGGAAGGTTTGTGCGTCAGTGCATCCTCAGGCTGCGCATCCTGAAGCGTACCCCGAGTAGAGAATACAAGCACGTTGCTTGTGAAATGCCCATGCAACCACCCATTGTACTGCGCATTCTGCCAGCGCTCGTCACTGGAGGTTGCTGTGGGCAGGTTGAGCCCGTCGACAGAGCCGAACGCACCCTGCAGCAGTGGATGCCTTGCAACGACCAGTTCGGATAGCTTTTCCATGTCTTCTTCTTCAGGCCATACTATTCGAGCTTCTGGAACACTTTTCAGGGTGCGCAAAAGGAGATCCAGGGCAAATGCGCGATATCGTGTGATTGTCGATGGGATGAGAGCGAAGATTTGGGCCAGGGACTTGTCGAGCATCGTGGAGTTGAGCCAGTACAGTACTAACCCCAGACCTCCGGCAGCATTGAGGGACCTTTTGCCTGGCCTTGCTTCTCCCCAGGCAGATACATCTGGACGGGGGATCGCTGAAGTATTCCAGAGGTCTTCGAATCCGGCCTCCAGGATGCGCTTGAAGGTCTTCACGTCCAGCCCCATCGTGGTGATGTACGCGCGATCGACCTCACCTGTCAGCACGGTCTGGAAGGGGGTGCGCAGCCTGGGGTTCCGAAGGAGGTCTCGCCGGGAGAGGTAGGCGCGGTGCGCTCGACGGTCTCTTGCTCCGTGCAGCGCAGCCTGATGATCAACCACTATCAAGAAGGCTGCGCCCTGTAATTGCTCCTCGGAATCGTCATCAGAGGAGTCGCTCGCAGTAGTTGATGAGTAGGTGGAAGGTGATGGTGAGGGTGCGCGCTGTATCCCCCGTGGTACACGGTGCATACTGTGCGGCGGTTAACCTCTGCATTTGCGGTTGGATGTTCACTGGCGAGCCAGACTTCAGGATGCGCACCCTGAAGTCTCAGATTCATGTATTGCACCGGCCAAACAAAGCAAAGTAAATGGAATTCATTACACGCGCGACGCGACGCGACACGCGACGCGTCAGAGTACAGCACATGCTAGCCCTACGATTTCTTCACAAATTCGGTAACAATCCACTGGTTCCGGCCCTTCCACTGTATGGGGTGTCAGAGCAGTCACCCGAGCAGGATGCGCGCAGCCTGATCTGTACTCACCGGCCCGTGCTGCTCCGTACGTGCTTCCACGGTCATGAGCCAGCGTTTCGTCTCCAAATTGTCGACGGCCCAACGGGCCAGGTTGTACTGCTCAAACTGGCGCGCAACCGGTCAGGATGCGCGCAACCTGTCAGGATGCGCACTCACATCGTTGTTGTTGAGGTCCATTCTTTGCCGCATGTACTCAGCCGACATCCCGAGCGCACCCTTCGTCGCCGTGTCGAATGCCACGGCCTCGTGAACGTCCCCGTTACGGTCCTTGATCCTGAATCGCATACGATACCTGTGTTTGGAGTCAGTGGAGTGTATTTGGCAGTTAGGCTGCGCACCCTGAGGATGCGCAGCGCCCCACATACCTGCCCATACCTTTCTCGAAGACGTGATCGCAGCGCGCGCATTGGTATTGGGTCGGACTAATGGCGTTCCCGGCCTCGACCTTCTTGTTGCAGTGCGGGTTGGCGCACCCTACATAGGTCACCGACCCGGGGTTCAGCACCTGAATATGCCCCTCGATCTTGAAGTGCGACGGAACCTGGTCGAGCCCGAGATGTTGGGCCTCGACCTGAGCCATAGAGAGCGTGGGGGCACGCGTAGTGAGCCCCCACCTGCGCAGAGCCTTCGAGCCTTCCGCGCTGCAGCTCAATGCGAGGACGTTCCACTCGGTGTCGTTGGCGAGCATCATGTTCCACCTGGCAAGAGGGGTTAGGATGCGCATCCTGGGAGGCGAGGCGCAACCTCAGGCTGCGCCGTGCTCACCAAGCTACCATGTCGTTGTACGCCGCCGCAAGCATGGGATGGTCCTGCCCGAGCCAAATCTCCGTCAGTCCGTGCTGGGTCTTCAGGCAGATGTCATCTTGGCGGGTATCGTCCATGAGCACGTTGTGCAACATGACGACCTCGCCATCCCGTCCGTAGAGCTGCTCTGGGAACTCGTCCCATGCCATGAGGCGGCGAGCGATGAGCGTCTTGTCGGTGACCCAACACTCGCAGCGAGTCAACGAAGGAGGGGTCGTCCAGCCCTGTCTATTGTCAGACAGGTTGCGCACCCTGTACGGCTGGCTCACCTTCGTCGCGTCTTGCTTGGGCTTGCCTGGTATGATCGCGCTTGTGTTCATGATCACACACCATACATCTGGTGTGCAATCAGCACAGGATGCGCAGCCTGTAACGCATCCACGCACCAATCGATTTGTTGTAGAAGCCGCGCTCGAGCTGGTTGAGACGGCGAGGGCGGATGATGTAGTCGGGGATCTGAGGGTCTTCTTGCTGTATGCAAGTCAGCAGGCTGCGCACCCTGCGAGGATGCGCAACTCACCTCGTAGATCTTGCAGGACTTGTCCAGGGCCAGTTGCGCCTTGTGAAAGGTACGGCACCATTTCGCCGTCGCTACAACCTTCACGTTGAACAGCTGATAGCAACGGCCGATGCGCAGCCTGTCCACGTATGGCTTCAACTCAGGGCGAACAACGGCATCCATTGTGGTGTACGGGTCGTGCACGACGAGGTCGATCGTGCTATTCTTGTTCTCGATGCGCGTCACGCGTACAACTGCATTGCCGATGTTGCCGGGGCCCAGCGATGAAAGGAGGTCCCACCCAGGGTGCGCCGGATGGTTCTCTGGGAGGGGAACGAAGGCTGTCGGGTAGGCGAAGGGCTTGAGCAGCTCGATATAGGGGTTGGGGGCAGGGGCGGGCTGTTGGGCGATGGCGGGGTTGACAGGATGCGCACCCTGTCGGGCAAGGATCTCTGTTGGGTTGGCACCCCAACGGTAACCCCAGCCAGGTACGTCGCAGACCGAGTTCAATCCCTCCTGGACCAGGCCGTTGGCGTCGAGCGGTGTCCACCCTGGTGGGATCATGTGGCGAGCAAAGTTGGGGAGCGGCTCGCCCACGGTGAAGAGCCATCCACCCATCGGCGCACCCTGGAGCGCAGGCTGCGCATTCTGTGGGGCGTGGTTGTTGTGTCCGTCGACGGGGATGTTCGCATCCAATCCACGGAGCAAGGGTGGACCTTGCGAGACCAGTTGCCGATAGGCCGGTGGCACCCATTCGTAGCTCTTTGGGTCGCCGCGTACTGATGTATATGCGTTTGCGCGAGCGAATACGATGTCGGTTCGTTGCGCTGGTCGGCCGATCTTCTCAGGGTGCGCCTGAACTCGAGCGACGTTCCAGACGAGGATGGAGACACTAGAGTAGGGGTTAGCGCATCCTGTGGGGGACGTGGGACAGCAGGGTGCGCACCAGTGCTGATTGTCCAATGGCGGAAACCACACCTCATGCCCAATCAGCCGGACTTCGTCGTAGCACTGGAGATGCCCGGACTGAATCTTGTGGACGACATCGAGACCGGCAACGACAGGGATGGTGAGCAGGCTATCGCTGATCCAGAGGCTGCGTACGCGTCAGGTTGCGCATCCTGAGGAGCATGCGACTCAACTCACGTCCAGAGGGGAGGGTGTCGAGAGATGCCACTAGGCTGCGTCTGCTCGGTCATCTTGATGATCTGCACGCGGGGCAGGCTGCGCCGGTCGAGGGTATTGGTCAGTAGGCGGTGGCACGTTCCCCGGGTGAGATGGTGAGCCGGGGGAGGGCCAGCCGCATTAGGGTTCGACATTGCAGACGGATGAATCGGGGATACGGAGAGACAGCGAGCAAGCGATCGGGGGCAGTGGTGAGCCGAGTAGTATGAGGAGCCGGGGGGGGGGGCGCAGCCTGTCTGACAGCCGAGTGACGCCTGTCGTGCAGCACGGGAGCAGATGGCGTGATCTGGGTCGGGCACGTGACCAAAATATGTATCTGGGCTGCGCCGCGCATGCGTCTTACGTTTCGGGAGCCCATCTGGGATCTGGGATTCTGCTTCCGAAAAATGCCTCCATCTGTGTATCTGGGCTACGGCAAGTCATCCAGTGGCTGTGAGGTAAAATCAAGGGCCACGTGACGGAGACGCGTCGCCATCGAACTCAATCGAACCCTCCCTCGTTCAACCTTGGCTCCAACCGGTGCAGCGTGCCTCACCTCTCCGCCTACCCGCCCTCCCTCACCATGTCCTCCACACAAACACTCAACTCGGTCATCGACCGTGTTGCTCAGCTCGAGATATCCTCCCGCCCCTCCCCGCCCCTACCAGCATCCTCGTCGAACCCAGAAGCCCGCGCACCCACAGCACCGAAAGTGGCGCGGCAGCCAACATCCACCAACGTCACGAAGCTCACGAGCAAGTTCAACGGCACGGCTGGTGCAACCCTTCCTTCTTCTGCTCAGCACGCCAACAGGCTTCCCCTGATGAAAATGGCCATGGGCATGAGGGACGAGAACAAGTTCGTCCCGGGCACGGCGAGCCGCGGGTCGACAGCCCCAAGTAAGGACGTCCAACATGCGTCATCTAAGCAAGCATCCAACAAGTCGACACCTCCCTCTCCTACCAAGCTCCCCGCTGTTGTCCCAACCTCCTCTCAATCTAACAAGAGCTCCTCGGAGTCTTCACAGCAGTCGCAGAAGTCCGACCTGGACGTCGGCACGTACGATGGCACCCTCGAAACCGACGCACTCGCCCACCCCGCTCCTCCTCCCGGACCTTACACCGAGGACCTCTCCCTCTCCTCGGTGCACGCCGCACCCGTTAGCCCCCTGGCTGACAATATGTACATTACGAACGCACAGCGACCGCTGAAGGAGTGGCACCTTACCGACTTCGAGATCGGCCGTCCGCTCGGAAAGGGCAAGTTCGGCCGCGTCTACATGGTCCGCACCAAAGCCGAGCCGAGGTTCACTCTGGCACTCAAGACACTGTATAAGGATGAGATCATCCAGGGGAAAGTGGAGAAGCAGATCCGGAGGGAGATCGAGATCCAGCAGAATCTTCGGTACGCAACGCCTCCCAGCTCAATATATGCGCCCTGCTGAACGTATAACAGGCACCCGCACGTTCTCCGCTTGTATGGCTACTTCCATGACGCGAACAGGATCTTCTTGATGCTCGAGTTTGCTGGAAAGGGCGAGCTGTACAAGCACCTCAGTAAGGCAGGCCGCTTCACCGAGCGGCGATCCGCCAGGGTACGTGTCGTCTCTGCCCTATCGGTTCAGTAGCTGATCTTCTTCCAGTACATCTATCAGATGGCTGATGCCCTTTCCTACCTGCACTCGAAGCATGTCATCCACCGTGACATCAAGCCCGAGAACCTGCTCCTTGGCCTCAACGGCGACTTGAAGATCGCCGACTTCGGCTGGTCCGTCCACGCGCCTTCCAACCGCCGCGCCACGCTCTGCGGCACCATGGACTACCTTCCGCCGGAGATGGTGGAGCAGAAGCAGCATAACGAGAAGGTGGATCACTGGGCGCTCGGTGTCCTCACGTTCGAGTTCCTCTGCGGCACGCCGCCGTTTGAGGAGAAGAGCTCGAACGCGACGTACAGGCGTATCGCAGAGGTCAAGTACACCTTCCCGAGCCATGTGAGCTCGGAGGCAAGGGATTTGATCAGCAAGGTGCGTCGAGCTGTAACACATCTCTAGTGGATGACGCTGATTTAGCTCGCAGCTGCTTCAATATGAGCCGGATAAGCGGCTCCCGCTGTCTGAGGTCCTCGTGCATCCTTGGATCGAGAAGTACAGACAGCGTGCAAGTCAGGGTGCAGCCAAGTGAAGAGCGATCGAGCCTGCTGTCGTTGAGACATACAGAATGTCCTTAGAGATCTTCACATGCCGCATTGGAAGGAGAAGTTGGCATATCGGGGGGGGGCTTGATCACGTCATGTTTGCAAGGCGAGGAATTGTTGTCTGGTATCATTGCATAAATTATTTGCGATTCTAGAGCTGTCCCCTTTACACAACACGATGTTCACTACATCGCCCCTTCTCGTATATCGGGATGAGGCTTAATTTGCCTCCGAGGCGACTGCCTCATGGCTTGGTGCACCGCGATGTCATCGTTAACCTGAAACAGGCACTTTGATTGTGCTCTTCGTGTTCGAAAGCGAGTTGAGGAGTCCGGTCCCAGATCCTACGACACACGATGCCCAAAGTGGACCCGTCAGGATGCAGCTGTCATTTTCGGCATATCGCGGCAGGCAATCCCCGTTGTCGGCCATCACCCACATACCGAACAAGGCAACTTGGAGAACAGATCTGGCGACTTCTTATACAGCGGGAGGTCTTCTGGGGAGTCTCGGAGCTCTGGTGCCCGACATTGCAGACGCGAACTAGGAGTACGGGACCGGAGCGAGCTAACCCCGGTGGGGCCGCACACCTATCGTGCATCGAGACCCTGCCAGTCAGCGCCCCCCCCCCCCCCCCCGGCCGCTGCATGGGCAAGTGTATATATATCTGCTGTGAAGTGCGACCTTGGGTCTAGCTGTCCTGCAGGACGATCATTGTGCTTACATCCCTTATCTGCCTCCCAGACAACCACGGTCTGTCGTCATGCCTCTGCCTGCTGTGCCCCCGGGCCACAGCGTCGCGCTCGATCATGACGCCATCTCCGCACTCTTTCTTGGCCCGAAGGCGGAGAACTTCGAGTTGCTTAAAGAGCTCTTCGGTCATGTGCTCGACAAGCAGAAGGTAGTTCGACAGAACTATCATCGCGAAGACGAGGTGAGTAGCAATACGCCTCATTCTATCTACGCTTATGCTGTCTATCAAGGACTTCATCTCAGCTACCATCATGGAATCTGATAGCTACAAGAACATGAAAGATCGACTGATAGACTCTCTTGACAAGATGACGACGTTACTCAATATGCACTCCGTGCCCTTCTTCTCACCCCGGTACAGCGCCCACATGTGCACGGACATGTCGCTCCCTGGCATCCTCGGGTACATATCGACCATGATCTTCAACCCAAACAACGTCGCTTTCGAAGCAAGCCCGATCACCACTGTGATGGAGCTGGAGGCTGGAAAAGACATGTGCCGCATGCTCGGGTACAAGGTGGACGCGGCTCTCGACATACCTGGGACAGAGGATGTCCCTGTCGCTTGGGGGCATATCGCCTGCGACGGCACGGTGGCTAATCTCGAGGCGCTGTGGTCCGGTATGTATGCAATGATGTTATCGAGCCAGGCTGAGCCTTCAAATAAGCCCGCAATCTCAAATTCTACCCTCTCTCTTTGCGCGATGCAATGGCTCCCAAGGCCCCTCTCAACGCCATCGCGGACAAGTTCTTCGTCACCATCACCGGCAAAAGCAAGGAGAGGAAACTCTTCCGTGAGTTGAACACGTGGGAACTCCTAAACCTTACGCCGTCTGTCGTCAATGGTCTTCCGCAGCGCCTGTATGACGAGTTCGGCATATCGAGCTCTTTCCTTGAGCAAGTGATGGAGAAGTATTCGATTCAGACCGTCGGCAAGGATGACGTGGAGAGGCGATGGGGAATCACAGACCCATTGCAATTACTCATCACCAGCACCAAGCACTATTCTTGGCCGAAGGGTGCTGGTAAGTTACCGCACACCCGAGTTGAAGCTCGGGGCTCATTTTCATCCTCCAGCCATCCTTGGAATAGGAAAGCAGAACTGCTACGATATTTCCGTGGACGAAGAGGCAAGGGTCGATATCAAAGCGCTTCGTAATGAGCTGTATGCCCGACTTGAGAAGAAGCGCCCCATCTATATGGTTGTCGCGGTCATCGGCTCAACGGAAGAGGGTGCTGTTGATCCTCTGAAAGACATCATCGCCCTGCGGGACGAGATGGAACAGCAGGGCATGTCGTTCCTCGTCCATGCCGATGCCGCCTGGGGCGGGTACTTTGCCTCGATGATCCGCCATCCCAAGGATCCCGGAACAGGACTGCCAAGAGAGGCGGTTCTTCCCCGAGTACATCTCAGACCCAAGGTAGCGGAAGACCTCCAGCACCTTGGTCTGGCGGACTCGATCACCATCGATCCCCACAAAGCTGGCTATATTCCTTATCCCGCTGGTGGTCTCTGTTACCGAGACGGGCGCCAGCGGTACTTGGTGACATGGACTGCGCCGTATCTTCATCAAGACACATCGGGGGAGAGCATCGGTATCTACGGTGTCGAAGGAAGGTTCGCAGCATCGTTAGTTCACATGACCAGTCAATTGACCTGGTGAACACAGTAAACCTGGTGCAAGCCCCGGTGCTGTCTACCTTGCACACCGGGTAATTGGCACCGATGCGAACGGATATGGAGCATTGCTTCGTGAAGCCGCGTTCAACTGTCGCCGAGTAAGTTATGCATGATCGACATGGCAAACGCTCACGCGCCAGATTCAGTTCGCTGCTCATTGGTCTGCTATGTCCACGGAGCAGTCGGTATACGTTGTTGTGCCTTTCAATCCCATTCCGGCTGAGAGAGCTGGCGCCTCCTCGGAAGACATCGAGTTGCAGAAGAAGTACATTCGCGACCAAATTCTACCCAGAAGTGACGCCGAGCTGCTAGCCGATGGCCAAGCGATGGCCATCTTGAATGAACTAGGCTCTGACCTCAATATTAACATATTTGGCTGCAACTTCCGGCTTGAGGATGGCACCATCAATACCGACATCGAGCTCGCGAATAACTTGAACTGGCGTATCTTTCAGCGACTCTCCGTCACGGACTTCCAGGAGGATCCCACCACAATCCCATTCTATGTGACAGCGACGAAACTGGCCCAAGAAGAGTACAAGGTATGCGCGACCAACTTCAAGAAGCGCCTCGGTCTCGAAGGGGATCAAGATATCTTCGTGCTGCGAAACGTCGTCATGTCGCCTTTCGGCTCCACCGACAACTTCGTAGCGAAACTAGCGGAGATTTTCAAAGAAGTGCTGAGTTCCGAGATAGAGGTGAGCTTCAAGATACTGTAATTCGGAGGGTGGACGCTCATGCCGTTTATAGGTTGTACGCCAACGCGCTCTTCCGCAGAAGATGGTGCATAAATTCATCATGCAAGGCGACCAACAGCTATTCTTCGTGTACATGCCTTCCCTGTACCGAACCGGTGAAGGTTACCAGACGATTTTCACCGCTGATGTCGACACTTCCGCTTTGCAGCTATACCGCAAGGCCAAGCAGGACGATCCGAATGCAACCTTCGTGCTCCAGAATGTCGTTGACGTCACACTCGACCAGCTTTTGAGCGGGGCTCCATTCAAAGCGAGCATCTCCATCTGGAAGAATGGGCATGTTCGCAGCTTATCCCTGGTGCAACTACTGACAAAATTCCGTAGACGACAGCTCACAGCGACAGCGATAGTGTCAAATGTAAAGATTGTCAAGAAGCGTCCCCTTCGCACAACGACATACGACTCCACCTATCCGCACGAGATGCCTTTCTATTTGTACGGAGCAAAGGACGAGCTGCATATGGACCATATGCTTCTCCTGGCGCCCAATATCCAGCTGACGGCTGGCGACGTCCAGTTCTCCACCCCGTTGACCCTGAGGACGGAGGACCTCGAGAAGGCCAGTATCGCTATCGCCAAGGAAATCCCCGAGGACTGGATGCAGCCGTTCCCGGAGAAGAACTCGCAGCTCCCCGGGGAGAGCTTCTTCTTCCGTCGTGGCAAAAAGCTCGCCGTGACGCTGTACGAAGACCCGTACGCCCCCGACTACGACGGGAAGATTGACCTCTCTAGGCTCTCCCACCCCATTGCGCAGGGGGAGATCACCCTCCGCGGGCAGATCTACATCGACAGCGAGGACCTCAACGCGGACTCGACCTTCCAGCCTCTGCCGGTGACGAAGCCCGATCACGAGGGCTCGGTGCCTATGCCCTTGCCAGTTGGGAGATGGACGAGCCATGAGGACAGGAGGCGGCAGGGCGCGTTTACCTCCACGGAGAGGGCGAGTCGCTGGCACGACCACTTCCGGGATGTCATGGACGAGGGGCGATAGATGGAGCATCCGTCCGCCTGTCTTGTCTTGTATGATGAAAGTGAGAATGCAGCAAAAGAATGAATATGACATATCGCCGTACGGTATGACCGTGCGATGTGGATGTGCACAAGGATTGGATTGAGTAGATGCGATTGCTGATGATATTGCGGAAATGCGAGAAGAGACAATGTCCATGAAGCTGTCGTACCATGCAAAGAAATAGTCCGTTCGTCCATCCACCACACCCCAGTCCGTCCGTCTACACTGCCTTGCCCAGCGCATCTCCCCTCCCCAGCTTGCACTCAAGCCGCATTTTCGGGAAGGACGATCGGACACGGCACGCTGCTGAGGCTGACGGCGGTCTGGTAGCTCGGGATGAGCCCCGCAATCTTCATGAATATCTGGAGGCGGAGGTTGAGCCCCGGGCGGGTCGTGCCCGTCCATTCGTACGAGCAGGCGTTGCGGAATGCGGCCCCTGTGGGTGTTGGTCAGCATTCTCCATGACATGGAAACACGGCGCATGGTGAAAATAACAGGACAAAGTAGGAGGGGGGGAGACGTACAGGTGGCGTCGCTTGCGTTCACCGCAGCATACTGGAACAGCAGCGGTAGCTCAATAGGCGTGTACTGCTTAGCTGGCACAGAGAACGCGTCCATGCTTCCCGTGCCAACAGCCACGTTGGTATCCGTATCCCACACGGTCGCCCACAGGCTGGTCATCTGCAGCGGGAGCGCGACCTGCGAGGAGGTGTCGACCTGGAGGGCGAGGGTGGAGGCGAAGGAGAAGTTTGCGGGGACGCGGAAGAAGGCGGAGTCGGTGGAGGCGTTCGCGGGCGACGAGAGCGGCTCGTTGCCGTAGAGCTGGATGTCGGGCACACGGGGCAGGAGGATGGCCAGGAGGATCCCGACGCTATATGCATCAGAATTACAATGAGCACCATCCCACTCAGAAAGCACCGGTACACATACACGCAGGCGAGCGCAAACATCGCCCAGACCAAGCTCTTCCTCCTCCCCCATTTCCCAAACACACCTTCCTCGTCTCTAATCCACGCGCGCCACTTCCTCGCCCGCGCCGCAAACCGCGCCTCGGTCCGCCCCTTGCGCGTCATCTCGCGCAGCTCGTCGGCGTGCCAGTCTGGGCCGAGGGTCGGGACGGTCACGTACTCCATTGGGCCGCCTTCTTGTGCGCCGGGGAGGAGGGAGGACGTGGGAGGGATGAAGGGCGAGGCGGAGTATTGTGGGCGGGCGGGGGCTGCGCCTGTTGGCCGTCTACATACCCATCAGCTACATCGCAGCAGCCCAGAAATGGCAAACGCACCCAGTCCCAGCATCACCAAGCGGGACGAGCCTCCTCCCCGCATTATTGAAGTCCGCATACACGTCGGTTTCATCCCCGTCCTCGCCCTTCCCCGCCAGCCCAAACCCCTTCTCCTCGTCCGCCTCGCTCCCACCCCAGCGCACAGGCTCCACCCGCTCCGGCTGGACATAGAAGCTCTGCCTGTTGTATCCCGCTACACCCGGCGTGGCCGGGGAGCGGAGGAGCTCGGCGGAGCTCCGGCCTGCACCGAAGAATGTTGATGAGGAGTCGTGTCGCTCGCGCTCGCGGGTGTCGCGCATTGGGAGGTTGTTGGCGTAGGACATTGTTCTGGTATGATGCGTGCGGAGGTGCTCGGAGTGACAGAAGAGAGAGAGGAAGAGGAAGTGCAGCCAGCAAGAAGGGAGAGAGACGGAGCAGGGAGAGACGGAGAGGCGGTCAGAAGGAATGCGTGTGAAGCGGTGCTTCCAGCGAGGCAGGCGATGGGCAGACGGCAAACGAAGTGGGCCGATGCCGCTGCGATCACCCCGGCCAAAGGGTCCAAAACACGCGACGGAGAACACGGCCAAAACACGCGCGACTGCTTCCGCTCTTTCAATGCAAAACAGGAAACACTCTTGGTGCAGGTCGACGACAACTGGGCAGCTGGCGATCTTAACTGGTCGGATATGTCTATATGTGCATGATCAAATCGGACTGGATTTACTCTGACGGGGGCTGGGTGGACGTAGCCGTTGTCATCCTTGAGTCGCCGTGGTCTCCTTCGCGACACCCCTCTCTCTGGGCACTGCCCTGTTTGCATGCGTTGCGTAGGACAATGCGAGGCGCATACCTGGGCGCCTGGGGCCGCTTGGAGGCTCCTCTCACGCAATGATGATGATGTAGGGACGGATCACGTCTACAATCCTAGCACCGGTGTACCGTTGTTCGGTGCTTGCGGGTTTGGCTCCGCCGTCGCTACCCGAACTTCTCTGGCCTTGGGACTACGCGATGGAAAAGGGGCTTGCAACTCAGGCTTTGCAGCTATATATCGCCCCCCTCCGAGAGAGTTTCTGGGCATTACGAAACACCTGGCCGGCTCCAGTCTGTGCGTCCCTGTTCCCCTCTTGTGGACATATCTGTAGGCCAGACCCGCTGAGGCGCTGACTCCTGCTCCAGCACCCAAAACACGTCCAACATCATGGCAAGCAGCGGGTCTGACTTGATCAAGCAAGGAGAGCTGGTATCTCTCTCCTCATCCCCGGCGTATATTAGATACCAGGTGCGTCCTCTTTCATTTCCCGCCGTGGCCTGAACAGCTTCTGAACTGTCAATAGAGGAGCCATTCCGCGCCCGAGACCAGCGATCAGGCATCTGCTGAAGGCACTGTGTTCAGCTCCCACGGAAGTCTGTCAACCCTTCCCCGCGCCCGCAGCACGGTACGTTGTTATCCGTATTTTCTCCTGGAGATTTCTCAACTATTCACCTGTTGTAGTCTGTGGGCACGATGACAGAGGGCTTGCCGTCCCTCGAGTCGCGCACAAGCTTGCATAGGCCGCATATTCCCCCATCGCGCGTCAGGCCCACCTCGGTAAGCTTGTCTCTGTTTCCCTGTGTCCCCGCTGAGACTCTCCGCAGCTACCCGCAATCAAAGCTGGTTACGCATACCATCACGAAAAGTACCAGAAACGCTGCTCCCGCAATGCGTGCGAGGAGGAGGAGATCCAGCGGAAATGGGATGAGCTCCAGAACGACATCAACGAGTATGAGAGGAAGAAGGACAAGAATGAGAAGGAGCGGGACGAGTACAAGAGGAGAGCGGATGAGATCAGAGGACAGCAGGACCGCCTCAAGCGGGAGGAAGCCAAGCTCAAGATGCAGGAGGACGAGTGCAAGTGGCAGACCTTCGAGATCAAGATGGAGGGAAACGAGCTCACGAGAAAGAAAGATGAGCTCGAGGACCGTAAGCGCGTCTTGCAGCGGAACAGAGCGGCCGAGCAGCGCCTACAGGAAGAACTGAGTGATACTGCCATTTATATCACGAAGTACCAGAGGGAGTAGGGCATCTGGCCTGACCTGGTGGAGTGGCAAGGCATGGTAAGCTAATTGCAACTGCAAATGGATATTCATTAATGAGTTGTAGGCGCTGGTCGGCTCGATTTCAGACTTGGACAACCCGGAGGGACTGCGTTCCGGGTCTTTGGCCCAGCCCTCTCGCACCTATCCAACATCATCACTGTATTGTATCGCAGGACAAGGGTCACAATGGAATGTACAAGTAGGAATGCTGTCTCCGGGACCATGAAGCTGAAGAAAGCGGTCTTAAAGCGGCGGAACGGAACGGCGGAACGTCCGACGTAGCAACCCCTCAAAGACGAGGTTGCTTCACTATAGCGTTGGACGGTAATCATCACGATCACGGGAGGCTCGGAAATGCACATGGATACGGGGTGTGCCGGGCTCCGCCGACAAGTGGGCGTTTGACTCCGCTGTTGATGCTTTGGGGCTCTCGCCACAGACTTGCCCTGGAAGACTTAAAACGCGTCCAAGAGGCGATTTTGGGCCCCCGTCACTCTTGTATGAGCGGTTCCCTTTCGTCTTCCTCTGAGGTTTCGGACTACTTGAGGATCACATACGGTTTCGAATTGACGCCCCCTCCTGTACGTCCTCCATACATAGAGCCTCGCCAACGATGACTAACATTCTGTACACCTTGACTAGACCGCGTCCACTCCCATTCGCTTCACTATGGCCGGGCCCGGCTCCGCCACGCAGGATCGCCTTGCCTCGCGCATCGGCTATCCCAACGGGTCGTCGCGCTACGGCGGTCTCGCCGCCCGCACGGTCGATACCCTCCCTTACGGAGACCCGGCACCCGAACGCGTTCATCTAGTACGTCATCCTGTCCCTAACCCAGCACACATCTGATGCTCGCATCAGAGGACTCCATCCGACAGCGACCACCAGAGCCACATGTCTCTGTCGCAGTCTCCGGCACCTGGCGTTGCGGTCGAGTCCACGCCCAGTAGCACCACGCGTGCGCGCACCTTGGTACGTACTGCTCATTTGCAGATCTGCTCGGTTATAGACTGACCCTTCCACTATTAGTCGGGCTCCACTGGGGGATCTCCCAATCCTGGGAACGTGTCCAATCTCCAAGCGTTCGCCAGCAACCTGAATGTCGGGGGAGATCTCGTCCAGGTCCGTCCCTTTTCCCTCCTCTTGGCATCTAGCTGACATGGCTACTACCTGCGTATGAAGCCTTATCAGTTGGAAAAGTATCGCGCGGACCTTCAGCAACAGCATCAGTCGCTCTCTGCTCGTCTGGAGCTCGAGGAAGATGACATCAAGCAAGAGGAGAAGAAGATCAAGAAACGCAAGATTGTCTTCCATGCGAATAAGATCCGCAAGAAACGCTGTGAAGAGAAACTCGCCCTGGTAGCGGAGGGACTTGAAGCCATCACGAAGTACCAGAAGGTGTCCAGCATGTACCACGCCGATGCGAGCGATGGGAGTCGTGCGGTAAGCATACCCATCATCATCGCATGATACGCATCTAATCTCTATCGGACAGAATCAAGCCGTTGAAGGGGATGCTGATGATATCATGTCTGACTTCGATGTCCTGGACCGATCCTCTTCTGCTGCTGAGAACGGCATATGATGTACTACTGAATTCTCTCATTTTCAACCCATCCTTACACTTTCGATATGACGGATATGCTACATTGCAATGATCATGCGGTGCATCATGCTTAATTAGGTCATACTACTCAATATACCTGATAAGCCCAGCTGTGGTGGACTTAGACAATGTTGAGCAATTGAAGTTTGAGCGAAAGTCTTCGGGAACGCGTGCGCACTCGGAGGATTACAGAAGCGGGCTGTGTCATACCAAACAGCGGTGTAAGATCAGTCAAAGGTTTGAAGGGAGGAGCTACTCCCATCAGAAAAGGTCCGCTGTACCAACAGTGCTTTGGCCACCACTTGAGGGGCTCATGGGGACGGGGTGTGCCACGCGTTACCGATGAGGTCAGGTTTGGCTCCGCTGTTGCTGCTTCGGCTTCCGCAAGAGAAATCCGTCCTGGGATAAAACGGGCCATTTCCCGGTCACCGCTGCTCCCTTTCGTCCCCACCTGAGCTGTCTGACTGGCCGAGACTCGCCTACGGCTTTCAAGATGACCCCTCCCGCTGTACCTTTTCTGCTCTCAAAGCCTGGCCAACGGTGACTGACCTCAAATATAGACGGCGTCCACTCCCGAGCGCGCTTCTAGGGCCCTATTCTTTTTTCAGCACCCGCCGGCTCTCTCCACCTGTCGCGAGATCAAGGCAGATGGGATCAGACGGGAACAAAAGCAGACCAACAAGCAACAGTTCCTCGAACATGGCGATAAGTTACGCAAGAAGAGCTGCGATAAGAGACACACCTTTATGGAACGATGGCTCCAAGTCCAGCCCCTCACTAGCAACAAGACGGTGGCAAGCAAATCCCCGGTGCAGGAGGTAGAAAGGCGGAAGAGCACGGCATGTAACCTCACTTATTGTATCATACTAGCTCATTCCCAGGAACAGATCCAAGCTCGTGCAGAGAGCGAGGAGGTAGGGAATTTGACGATTATGGCAATGGTTTCGAGGAAGGACATTGTAAGTCGCCATTACAACGGTTCCGCCGGTTCTGACCACTCGAGCAGCTCCAGGCGGACGGTGTCATGAAAACCAAGAAGAAAGGTTCTGATCCTCCACACACTGACGAACGCGTAATGTTCTCACCGAGGGTAAGGTGGTTATCACAACTTGGTGTTACATTTGACACCAAATTCCAGTGCATATTCTGTGCCGCCAACGACCTGTATTGCTTCAAGAAGAAAGGCTTCCAAAGCAAGGTCTGCTGGCACTGCAACAACCGTGGCAAGGAGTGCGTGGGAGCGTCCATCAAGAAAGGTAAGCGGCGGCATAGGCGGCACAGGCGGCACAGGCGGCTCACTTCACATCAGACAATCGGACAGGCCAAAAGGGGCGCAAGGCGGTGATCAAGCCTGGCGCTGTAAAAAAGATGCGCAGTAAGAGCGCTGTCCTGGTCGAACGCAAGAGAACTGAAGCAAAATTGAAGGCGCTAGAGGCCGAGTTGAGTGCACGCGACAGCGATGACGAGTAAGCCCGCGGGGAGGCCGGGAGGTTGGCCGTCCACAATTACGCGCTCACTGTTCGAAGTATGATCCTTGTCAACCTACTATCACACCCTCTAATCTGTCGCTCGTTATGTTCTTTCGAAGTATAGAGTAAACAACGCGACCATATAAAGTATAGTATAGAAAACGCGACCGCATCGTGTTACCCGCAGTGCAGCTTCGCAGAGTTAAATGGGCCGCCGAGGCGGAGGGTCGACACCGCGGAAGTATTAAGAAGGCATCACATATTTGATCCCGTGCGACGCGTCCCTGTGAAAATGGACCCTTCAACTCCCCACGCGCCGTACATTGAGGCTTGCTAGTGACTCTCGCTTCCCATTCACCGCGGTCACACATATCTGAGCTCTGCCATCCACCTTGCCATGGCATCCATGCGAAGGCAAGAGACGAATGCAATGAGGTTGGAGCGGCATCTCGACCAGCTTCTGAAGCGGCAGGACACTCTCAAGTCCAGCGTTTCAGAGAAGCAGAACCGATCACAAGAGTTGGAAGCGGCGATGAAGGTCCTCCAAGAATCCAGGAGGAAACTCAATGAAGATCTCCAAGAAGTGACACGAGATCTTTTAAAGGTGGATGCCGAGATAGAAACTATAGAAGACGCTCTCAAGGCTGCACACGTTGTGGATGCAGAACTCGCCCGCCTCGACGGAATTGATGGAAGCCGCATTACCCCACTGGAGCAAGAGCGGTCTAATAACCGTGCAAATGAGTCCTCTTCTGACTCTATAAGCGGTCGACCCCGTGGGAGGAAGAGAATGTCTGGTATGTTGGAGTTTGATCCTTTGTGGAGAACCGACGCTGACAATGATAATAGACACTGCATCGTCGAAAGGCAAAGCGCCTGCGCGGGACAATGGACGCGTTATTCACTCAGATCCGATATGGGCGCATGAGATCGACGATCAATCTGATGACGATGATCCGCTTGACGCGTTCCGGGTCTCGCCTTCCCCGCCGCCACGCAAGAAGCCTAAGACGGAACCTCGAGAGATCCGACATTCCGTCTATCGTAAGTTATCTACAAGTTTACCTCAAGCTGCTGGAAAGCTATAACTTTGCGTAGGCCCTCTCTAGCTGAACCTTTGTTGTCTTGTGTCGTTTACTTCGGGGGGTCTCGATACATTATTGTTGTAAGTTATCCGGCCGTTTCCGCCGTGGAGAGAACATCACATCGTTCTGCAGATTGTTTCTATCTTTTGTACATCTAGTGAATGACATATAAAAGCCCGACCTGTCGAGTTCATGTCGTACCTATTGGCGAAAGCACACCATGTCCCGCCTTCCAGATATCGCAATGGACAATATCTCATCATCGACTCGCACAGCCACCGTGCATCAATATGGTGCTTGCTCTTTGTTATGGTCCGCCGGGCTGACCTCGGGATATGAGAGTGTGAGACATTGAAAGCCTCGACTCTGATTCAATCGCTGGCTGCGATTCTACGGCCGGTGCGGAAGTTCACATGGCCTCCCTGCTTCTTCATCGCCACGACCTCCACAAGGGTTCCGAGCTTCCGGGAATTCCAATTTTATGCATTGAATCAACACGTGCATAACACGCAACTGATTCCGCCTCGAAGGATAGCGGTTGATCACCGCATTGGATGCCAAGAGATCGCCTACTCGAGACGCAAACTAGAGCGGAGGCGGCCGCAAAACATGGATAAAAATAGGCAGCGAGCAGCCCCCCAGTTATCACAACGAGAGCGCCCGTGGTAGGAATAATTTAGCATTCTTTCCCCGACGTTCAGCTGGCTCGCTGCACCGCCGAGGATGCCGGCGATATCTGCTCGCAATTCTCGTCTCTTGCTGCTTGTGCTCGGCATTATCTGTGTCACGCCGATTACGTACGTGTCGTACAGGCACTATGACCGATGGTCAGACGTCGTCTCCGGCGGATCCGTCACATCGGAGGCGCCAAAGCGCACCGTCATCATAATGAGCGACTCCCGCGAGCTCTACATTCCGGAGGACGGCTCCGAGATACCGTACTGGACCTTGTCAGCCTTGTATGTCGAAACTCTTCTCTAAGTTGATATAGAATGCTTACCTACCATATCGTAGGCTTAACAAAGCATACGCAGACTCTCAAGGCGCCGAATTCTTGTACTATGTCTTCATTGAGCCTGTACGTCTCTGTCGGTCTAGTTGATTGCAGGCGCTAAACTACAACTATAGGAGTTCGCGGAAGGGGAAAACCCAGCCGGCGACGAGGGGACGGTCGCCTGTAAGCATCCGAGACTCGGTTGGCGCGCGCATTCCTGGTGCAAGGTCCCGCTGGTTTGGCAAACTTTCCAAACGCATAACAAGGCGGACTATGCGATATACATCGGTGTGTGTCACATGACGTCCTGCACGCTGTTCACTCACGAATTCTCCAGACTCCGATGCTATGTTTCGTGGACAAGATCTACCAATGACCTTGCATCTTAACCATCTTACTCCGTTCAGGCCCATTGGGTTTGTCAGTGACAGACCTTGGGCATCCGATATGCCCTGCGCAGGCTATTTCTTCTTGGCCAGGAGGGGTGGATTGGATATCCTGAAGACGTGGTGGGACATAGATTGGCCAGAAAAGAACCTGGAGAGGGACTGGGAGCAGTCGGTATATCGGCGGCTGTTGTTTCAAGGAGATCCTGGTCCGTCCATCTTGAGGCAATGCTCTTACAGGATGAACCTGACTTCACTTCAGGTGAGGAAATCAGCCTTTCCAATCCAATTTACAAGGATCGCTCCGTGATTTTGGAGAACGAGGCACAGTTCGAAATCCACGATCCTCGACAGCTCATCTTCCACTCCACGTACATGTTTGGGGAAGACAGGCTCCCGAAACTGAAGGAAATCTGGCGCACCTTCTGGGATGTGCCATTGGACGACCATCACGCTCTGCGCAAGCTTTTGAAGGCAATCAAGGTGGAGCGTATCAATGCCACAGGTGTGGCTGAGGATATGGAACACTTTCCATCGCTTAGATCGACGAACAGCTATCATGGCATGTACTAGATGCACCTACCCATCTTATACCTCACGACTTCCACTGCATGGACTTTTCATATCTAATCACATTTGTTGTATTGGTTTTAGCCGCGGATGGAGCCTGGCGTCTCATACAGCATTCAACTATACTCTGAAGCCTGCAGAGAGCGTGATGTGGCAGCAAGAACCAGGTGGATAGGGTCTCACGTCGAGGACAGTGTCTTCCATGTCGCGTCGAGCTGTTCTATATCACCTCGTCCCTGTCTGTGAGCTACATCCATTCGTTTGGCTCGTCATCCGGACCTGTTGGTGCGTCGTCTTGCTTTTTCTCAGTCCCAGCGTCGACCTGTCATCTGGCAGAGTCTACAAGGCTCTCGAGCACTGTGCTGTCCTTCGCCCCCAGTTCCTGCTATCGCGCTCCCACCCAGTTCCTGCTATCGTTCTGAAACCGTCACCCCTCGCTCCTAGTTCTCGCTCCTGTTTTTCAACCTGGTGTAACTAGTGCCTGGGCTTTTTCCACAGTGATATCTCCCAACGGTCGGCACATTCACAAGCTATATGCACGTCCCCCTCGGAGAGAGCTGGAACAAGATATCACGTGTCTCGACTTGCACAGCCACTGTCTCACAAGGTCTTGTCTGTCTTCATGTGATCCACCGAGACGATCTCGTGCTGCTCGGCGGAATGTGACAATGAAGCACAGCGACAGTCTCAACTCCGATACAATCGCGGTGAGGATACGACTCAAGCTGAAGCAGGAGCCTGCCAAGATCTACACACAGCCTGCGTGCGCGTTCATCGCCCGGACAGCTGGACGGCTCCGCGCTTCTCGGACTGCTTGGTGTTAGGCTTACAACACCGCTCCCTACCCAGACATCGCAGGGTCGCCCAATCCAGCCGCAGATGTGGATGGAGCCACCAGGCATAGGCGACGAAGCGGAACATTCGGCCGGGCGACTTATAGCACAAGCGCCCCTCATAGGGATATGTTGTGCCTTCTCCAACGTCCACCTTGCCCCACGCAACACGGAGGATGTCCACGATATCTGCTCACAATCTCCGGATATTGCTGCTTGTGCTCGGTGTCATATGTCTCACGGTGGTGACGTACGTGACGTACGCGATGTACGTTACCTACGTGCCGTACATGCATTACCAATGGCCCGACCTCATTTCCGGCGGCTCCCTCTCTGCCGCATCGGAAGCACCAAAACGCACAATCATCATAGTGAGCGACTCTCGCCAGCCCTATATCCCGGAGGACGGCTCCGAGGTACCGTACTGGACGTTGTCAGCCTTGTATGTTGACAAATCCCTCTCTTCGTTGATATGCGTTACTCACCAAGTACATCAAAGGCTGAACAAAGCTTATGCGGACTCTCAAGGCGCTGAGCTCGTAAACTATGTCCTCGCTGAACCTGTGCGTATCCCTCAATCCAATTTGTTGCAGCCTCTCACCTTCTAGAACAGGAGTTTGCGAAAGGGGAAACCCCAGGGGGAGACGAGGGGAGGGTCGCCTGCAAACATCCGACGTGGGGGTGGCGGGCCCATTCCTGGTGCAAAGTCCCTCTGGTTTGGCATACTCTCCAGACTCATGTGAATGCGGACTATGCAATATACATTGGTACGTGTCTCAAGACGTTCTTTGTGATTGTTTGCTGACGATCCTCCAGATTCCGATGCCATGTTCCGGGGCCAAGACCTTCCAATGACTCTTCACCTCAACCATCTCACCCCATTCCGGCCCATCGGATTCGTCAGCGACAGACCTTGGGCGTCCGATATGCCCTGCGCTGGTTACTTCTTCTTGGCCAGAAGGGGTGGACTGGACATCCTCAAGACGTGGTGGGACATTGACTGGCCTGAGAAAAACCTGGAAAGGGACTGGGAGCAAGCGGCATACCGGCGGTTGATGTTCGAGGGCGACCCTGGTTCGTCCCACTTAAGTCATTGTCCTTGCAGAGTGATTCTCACTCACTGCCAGGGGTGGAAGTTAGCCTTTCCAATCCGATCTACAGGGATCGCTCCGTGATTCTGGAGAATGAGGCACAGTTCGAACTCCAAGACTCTCGACAACTCATCTTCCATTCCATGTATATGTATGGAGATGACAGGCTTCCGAAGCTCAAAGATGTCTGGCGCAGCTTTTGGGATGTGGCATTGGACGACCATGACGCTTTGCGCGAGCTTTTGAAAGGGATCAATGTGCAGCACATCAATGCAACAGAGGTCGCTGAGGACATGGAACACTTTCCATCGCTTAGATCGTCGAACAGCTATCACGGCATGTACTAGATATACTGTTATGTCTTTTCCTACCTCGCGACTTCAGTTACATGTACTGTGTATATCTATTTGTATTTGTACTGCCAGTCTTAGCTTGATGCGGGTGGCTCAGCGATGCGCGTTATTGCCTCGCGAGAGGCCGACGCAGAGCCGTCAAGTCCCTGTTTGCTGGGGTCCTGGCGATACGGAAATGGGTAGCAAGTTGGGAGCTGTCTCTCCGACCGAGTGACCCTGCCCTGTTATTTGAAAGGGCTTATAGACAGGGCTCTGAATGACTTGAAATGCAGATTTCAAGCTGCACAACGACCAGATGAGCAATGCAGCCCAGAGCATGAGAGACCTTTCAAACAAGAGACCGCCGGGCAACAGAACGCAGCCAAACCAGAGATAGCACTCGCCGCCCTGAAGAGCATGCAGGTCCAAGTGCTGGCTATCTTGCATATAACAGTGGAAAGAACAACCGCGTGATCACAGGCTGACAAAGCCATATCTACGACCGCTGGAATGAGAAAGTCCGGTGCGGACTCGTGGATGGGTCGATAGGCAGAACCAAACCAGGCAGAACCCCGATTATCGCCTGTCTAAATGCTTACTTCACCCAACGGTCGCGATGTTCGCAGCCCAGAAGCGTGGCGTCTTTATCGGTCATACGATGACTGGGCCCACCCCTGGCGGAGCACGAAGGGCAGATCCAGGCTCGCCAACGCATATAAGTCGCTATCGTATAAAACTTGCGAGAGTTGCCAATATTAGCCGAGATTGACCACGGCCCCTGGGATGGGACGCCAGCGGGAAGATGGGGGAGAGGAGGTGAGAAGAATCGGGTGCGAGCGCACAGGGCCCGAGGCTAAGTATAACCACTGAGTGGGCGAAGCTTCTGGCGTCTTTATCTGCCTCGTGAGCCGCGGCGGAGCGCGCAAATAGTGCGATCCTGCTGGCCGGAAAGGCTGCGGCTCTAGATAGGCCGTGTGGAGAATAGGCTCAAAGGAGGTGCGACGTGAATAGCAGCACTTGGTAATAGATTCTTATTGTATGTACGGCGGACAGGTAAGGGCTAGTACTACACATGAGACTCTTGGTAGGTAGCTAGTTGGTGGAGTGGCTGTAGTCTAGTGGGCGCAACAAGATAGTATAGGCGTGAGACACAGCGACAGCATCCAGCGGATGATACAGTCGGATAAACGTGAAACGTTCAGCAGCGGTCATGTTGACACCCAGGACAGAAGAAGCTCGAGATGCGGGAGGAGGGGTAAGGGTATAGGCGGATGGATGCGGGATGCAGACGGTTGAGTGCCTCGGCAAGCCTAGACCTTGTACAGGTGTTGGTTGGCTCATGCCTTGAGCGGCTCCGGTGAATCATCTTGCAGGGAGATATTGTGTACGCCGTTGACGCCGTTGATCTCGCTCGCTCCCCCGCTGCCGTTGGACCCCGCTGACTGCGGCGTCTCCTGGTTGAATTCGTCCAAATGCAGCTCGTCCTCGTCCTCTGCCAAGAACCGCTCTGCCTCCATCGCAGCCATGCAGCCTGCGCAGCACGTCAGTATATACTAGGTAGATATCCGAATACAGCAGCGTACCACTCCCGGCGCTGGTGATCGCCTGTCTATATCGCTTGTCTTGAACATCACCAGCGGCAAACACACCTGGTATCGATGTCTCCGCGGTGCCCGGCTTCGTCATGATGTATCCATCGGCATCGCATTCTAGCTGCTCGCTGACGAGCTCTGTTGCTGGGGTATGGCCTGGATAACGCGAGTGATGAGCAGCGGCACTGAATGGTGATTTGACACACTAACCGATAGCATAGAACAACCCATTTACTTGCAGATCACTCTCCTCTCCTGTCTTTATGTTCTTTATCTTCAGGTTCTGTAGCAGGTTCCCGTCACCCTCCGCCGAGAGCGCGATCGTATTCCACATGATCGTGACGTTGGGATGTGACCGCAGGCGCTTTGACATGATCTTGCTTGCACGGAGCTGGTCACGACGGACAAGGACAAAGACGTGCGAGCCAAACTTTGTGAGATCTGTGATGAGAGACAATTCATCAGCATACATTCATCCATTGCACCGCCCGCGCGGAAATGAAGACGACGTACATAGTGCTTCCTCCGCGGCGCTGTCGCCGCCACCAATGACGGCGAGTGGCTTTTTCCTGAAGATAGGCACGGCACCATCGCACACTGCACAAGCGCTGATTCCGCTATTCCAGTATGTGTCCTCGCCGGGGAGGTTCATACGCTTCGCGCTCGCGCCAGTAGCCATAATGAGCGCGTCGCAGCTCTCGGCCGCAGCAGGGTCATCCTCCTCGCCCTCGCGCCAGTACAGGAACGGCCGTGCAGACAGATCTACCTTCGACACCGTCTCCGTGATGATCTCTGTGCCGAAGCGGGCGGACTGATCCCGGAACTTGTCCATCAGCTCGATGCCGCCGATGCCCAGCGGGAAACCGGGGAAGTTCTCAACCTCGGTCGTTGTTGTGAGCTGGCCGCCTGCTGCGAGGCCGTTGGCGAGCATGCCCTGTGGAAACGAAAGGTGTCAGCATATGTTCAAGTGCGGGGAGTGCACGGTAGACGCACCTCAAACATGACCGGATTAAGGTTTGCCCTGGCTAAGTAGATAGCAGCGGTGTGCCCCGCTGGTCCAGAGCCGATGATGACGACCTTTGAATGCCTCTTTCCGCTGCGTGGTCGGCGCGAGGTGGGCTTTGAAGAAGTTATGGGAGCCATGGTTGCGAGGTGGGAGGTTTGCTGTGGGGCGGTGCGCTTGGAGTCGAGCGTGAGAGACGCGGCTGATAGCGTGGTGATGAGCAGCCGGTTGGTGGGTAGCGTCGAGCGTGCGCGGTGGGAGGAGGATGAGGAGTAAGAGATTGAGCGAGATGCTAGAGGTGTAGTGAAGCTGACGCTCGCTGCGATAGCAGAGGAGGTAGCGAGACGACGCGTGGGATGATAGCAGGCGAGGAGGGGGCTGCGGGCCGCTGTCAGTATCATGCGCTGTCCGCGCAGGAAGGGGGATGCGGGATGTGTGTCTAGCGGGATGGTGGTGGGATAGCAGGAAGAGGAAGGAGGCGAAGAAGTATAGGAAGGGGCAGGTGGGTAAGTAAGCAGGGAGTAAGCAGGCGAGTCCTTGTGAGTGGACGAGAGACGGTTTGGGGGGGGGGGTGCCACTAATAGAGAGAGGTCCGCGCGAGGGATGATGGGATGCTCTGCGATGGCGTTGGCCCTTTGCTTGCTCGGTTGCGTGCCCGCGTGTAATACAGTTTTTGCTTCCCTCCCTCTCTCCAATCTAACACTGAGTCTCGCTCTCCCCGCCATCCCCCCCTCTCACCTCCCCGGACAACGCGCCCTTTCTCCTCGGCTCCCATTTCCCCCTGCTCACCCCGAGGACCGGCACTCGTCTCCAAGCACCACAGCGCCCGCGATTCCTGCCGATCCAGCTCCAGCATGCCCAGGCCGGGACGCCCCTGCGCAGAGGTCGGTCCCCGCTGTGAGCGCATCCTTTGCCCATCGTGCTGACTAATCAACATTCTTCCGCGCTCTTCCCACTATCGCCGCGGCTCCACCATCTTCCATCATCCCATCCGTCCATCGTCCGTCCGGGCCCCTTCCCTGGCGTCCTCCATCACCCGCCTCAGATTTCCTAGTTTCTCCATCATTCCCCCTTCCTCCCCGTCTCCACCTCAATAGCGAATAAAATACCTCCCTGCATCCTGCCCGCGAATCCCCGCCTCGGCTACCTCGAGTCGTCCCCCCCGGGCCCGTCTTTCCCATCCGGGACACGCATGCCGAGCGGCCGCAGCAATCGAATCCCGAGCCAACACAATTTCCCATCGACGCCCGCGCTTCGCTTCGAGAGATGGTTGAGCCGTGGCTCCGAGGCCCCGCGGGCCGGCGTCTCTTTTCCCACTGCGCCTATCCGACTGTCTTCCTTGCTTACCTAAATCTGCTCCCGGCCACTACGCAGTCTGCTCCCGGTGCGTGGCGGTGGGCACTGCCACCCAGCCGCGCCAGCAGGACCGGGAAAGGGGCAGCCATATCAACGCAGGGAGAGGATGAGGCAGGTCCTCCGATCAGACGCCCAGCCTGCATCGCGCGCTCCTTCATTCCAACAACAAGCCCGCCTTCATGCCATCTTTTCTTCGCCCGGATTCCTGCTCCAAATTCGCGATCGCATGCTCAGAATACCAGAATGTGTTGCACCGTCGCCCAGAAACCCTTGACAACAAGCCCGACAAGGGCAGGTCGCAGGGAACCCCGCTATTATTCCTTCCGAATCGGGCCTCTCGTTTCACATGCCCTCGCCCGGCGGTACGTAAATGCACGACGAATCGCTCTGCGCTCGATCAACGAGGCGAGACACGATGAAATGAAAACCGTCTTTATTAAACGTAAGAACACCTCACCGCTTTCGTCGCCAATCGACGATTCCCACATCATCATATCGCAAGACCGGTGCTTTTGGCGCCCCGGTGACGTCCGCGCCCGAACCTCCTCGGTCTCCCAGCGCCCGAGGACTATGCCCAAACGATCAGACAGCGCCCGCGCCATGCTGCTTCATCTTTGCTCCTGCCACCTGTCGGATACTGCATATCGGCATGTTTCCACCCATACCCGAAACCAAGCAACGGACTCCCACCCTCGCCCTCATCATCATCCTCGCACCAAACGCGTCTTTTTCCTCCCCTCACCTGCGCACACTGACGCATTCCGAGGACCCGAGCGTCTTCCGCGCCCTTCGCCCGCTCCAGGCGTTCCGTCCACGATCTTCCCCGGGCCCACGGCCTCCCCTGCAGGGCTTCAATTACCGCGGCTCCCGCGCGTGAAATTTTGGTCACGACCGCCGGCGTCATTGCGTGCATTCGTATCTTGTGACACGTACGGGCGATAAGATCTAGAACACCGGGAATCGCACGAGGCGTTATTGGTGCGCGGGACGCGTTGCACTCTCGCGGCTGCAGCACCAACAGCTTGGCTGGGTTCGCTGCCAATCTCCTTGGCTTGCTGCCTCGCGTCTATCGTCCGACAGGCCCCTTCGTAACAAAAGCATGCGTTCGTCAGATCTCCATGCGCCTTATGTTCCGACTCCCTCCTGCCGCGAGCTCAGCCCGATATGGCCTAGTCCTTCCGGCCTTACTTCGATCAAATCACACCCTTTGTCCGCAAGCCTTCGGCGGCACTAATCACTCGGTCACTCAAAATTGAGCTTCCAAGCACATGCAACCTCCGCGGACTGATGAGCGCAATACCGACCCAGGGCGGCTATCACTTGGCGGTGCCTCGATCTTATTGTATTCGCACCGCGTGACTCAGGGGTGGGCATGGACTAACCTGGCTGGAGCTTCGCAGTGCGGTGGAGCTCTTCCCGAACGATGTACACGCCGTGATGGGCAGTGTGATCTGAGATCGGGTTGCCATCTCATTGTCGTACTGCGCGCTGCCATTTGCTGCACCGGTAGGCGTCGTGGCGACGTCTAACAGCGATGGATGGCAGCGATCACTCGTTATGTCTGGGGGTGTCTCCGTGAGTCAACGTATTGAAGTATGGGGAATGCAGCTGACATCGACCGTAGTCAACAATCCATCCGCCTTCCACAGCGCTATCAAAGTTGACATCATTCAACCGATGAATCGACATCTGTCAGTGTTCGCGTAGTTGAAAAGCAGCCATTCCGTATTTTAAGAAGCCGATGTACAGTATATCAAGACTGTGACCCGGTTAGCAATGCGAGTTATGTCAATATGACTGTGACTCACCAGCTGGATCTCCTCCGGTTCCAACTTCGTGCGCTTCCTCTTCGACACACGCTCTGTTTCAGCTTGCTCTCCGACTTTCGAACCAGTCGCACCCATGTGATCCGCGACTGCTTCATCGCATTGGTGCTTCTTCTTCTGCTTTTTGCGCTCTTGCTTCGACCCGTCTGCGCCGTCCTCAGCCTGCCTCTTCTTCTTTTTCTGCTTATTTCCATCCATCACTTCCATTCCCTGCACCGAGCTCTCACGTCTGGCTTCATTACCACCCCGGGTGCCATCCAGTCTCTCGCTGTTCAGCTGCTGCGCTTCTTGACGTTCGTTTAGAGCGGGACAAGGAGCTCTGGTCTCAGGAGAGATCACCGGTCCTACAACACCTTGCGCGTTCGATGAACTGAGAGGAACAGGTGTCGAGGTTGTCGCTGTCACGGGTGTGGGTGTGGCCGGTCTGTTGGATAGGATGCGGCGAGCGCCAGGTAGCTTGCCACTATTAATGGCCGCGACGATGTGTGGTAGATCCTTCACAGCATCGACTGTGCCCTCCAACCGCGCGATGCGGCGCTTCACGTTGAATGCCTCATCTTCTGTACGCTTCAGCTCAGCTCGTCGTCGTCGGACCTCGTCTTCCGCTGCGAGGAGCTCCTTTCGCTTTGTTTCTGTGCTCTTGAGAAGGTCTGCATGCTGCTTCTTTGATTGCTGGATACATATATCAATCGCTCCCAGTGAATCTTGGTCCATCTTGAAGTGAACGGGCTTTGTATCAGTGTCGTACAAATGTGGTACGAAGCGGTAAGAGCAGTTGCTAAGGCGGGCGAAGGCGAAGGGCGCTCTTTTTCCGGCACCATTTTGGTGCTTCTAAAATTCTGGTGTTTTCCCGGCCCGCGTGCTCAGCGCCGCGTCGCGTCGTCCTCAGTGTCTATCGAACATACCTGCACAATTGCATTCATCCTTCTACTAGTACAGCCCAGGCTCCTCGACAATCTCATCAATGCTCTAGCTTACAAGAATCCATCCCTCGAGCCTTTCGGACTGCAACATCATTCATGTCAGCCGACGCCATCCTAATCACAGCTCCGGACTCAAAAGAGGCTTTCTCTTTGTCAGCGAAGATCGGCTTGTTGCAAGCTCGATCCATGCTTACCGTTGGAGGGACTTGCTGCGTTTCTTCCGGAGGAACTTGCTGCGTTTCCAGCACAACAATCTGTGACGACGGTGGAGCGGAGGTCCTCACTAGGATCCTGTTCTTCTCTTGCTTGTCGAGTCCCGTCGTTGAGGAACGGAGTCGCTTGCGCGATGGCGAGGAAGACGGTGGTCCTGATGAAACCGGTTCAGCCCGATTTTCTGCCGGCCACAGACGAAGAACTGTACCCTTCTTGGTGGGTACTGTGTACTCAACAGCGACGTGGTTTGCGGCTTCGGCGACGCTGCTGTCCGTATGCTTCCTCTTGCGCGTCTCCGCCTGGGAGGAAGGTATATGCGCCTCGGTCGTGGGTGGGACGTTTCTTGTGCCTTTCTGCATGGGTGCTTCCGTATTTGCTGTCGGAAGACTGTTGGAAGGCGTGCCGTTGACATGCTCGTCCGAGTCGATCATGGCGATGGCGTCGTCCACAACTTTTGCGGCGTCCAACGCCTTGTTCGTTAGGTTAATCTTGCTCTCCAGCTCCTTGATGCGATTTATCCTCGTCTCACGGATACTAACCAGCTTCTCGATCGCGGCATCTGCATCTTTCACAGATTGCTGTAGACCGATCTCCTGCTTGACAAGCTTCCGATGGTAGCGTTCTATCTTCTTTACGTTGGTAGCACCCATCTTGCTGACTCTGCAGACTCTTCGGCTCGAGGTGCGTGATGTTACGGGAGTACGGGGGTGGTGGGTGAAGGAAGGTGTGAAACACCTAGGTTCGTCAGTTTCTTATACGAGCCACAGTCGATCTAACGCTTCACATGTGCACCCACTCGAAGTCACCGTCACGGTCTTTGTGCAATCACACATCTCACTTCTACCTTGATCGCCGTAGATAGGCCTGCACTTCGAAACATCTTTCTCATTCGATCACCGGAGATAGATTTACTCCGATTATTTGTTCGCGAGCTGGTTCCGTCGGCCTATGACTCCGACCGCGTTTGTCCAGGCAGTGCTCACGAGTATTTCCCCTTGGACGGAGAGCACGACGCATGTCAGCTGGGTGTTTGCATGTGTCTGTAGAGAGCGCTTTTTGAGAGGTGGAACTAATTATACAGAGAATACGAGAACGCTACGGGAGTTGCACGCCAGTTGGTTTACCTCGTGTTTACTCATTCCAAACACCATCCTGCGGTAGACTTCATTCGGCCGAACTGGGAGAGAAACCCCGAAAGTAAGCCTATTCGTCACTTCTCGTCAAGAAGATAGTAAGCTGACCTCGATGCCTGGGTGAGCGGCGGGCAAAGCTCTTCAAGCGCGGGGAGACCCTCCGGAAGGACTGGCGTATGTTGCTTCTTGGGCGAACAAGCTTGAGGGGCTCCAAGGCCAATAAAAGGTAAGTATATGCGCATCCAACTCGCTGCGGCAGAAGCTTACTGGCGGTCCTCTGTCTCTTCTCTGGTCGACGTGACGTCCACTCGTCGTCTTCGTCATCCTGCTGCGTCTCATCCCTCGGTCTCTTTCGATCAGGATCAGGCTCCGTAGCGGCATGGCCCTCAGTATTCATTAGACGGGGTCCGTCTTTGGCCTTGCTGTCGATCACGAACTTCTGCATGTCGTTGAAGAATGTCAAAATTTCGTCAACAGAGTGTGCTGCGTCCAGGCTCTTCTGAGCTTGAGCCAAGAGCTCAACGACCTTCGCCTGCTTCTCCAGTAATATCGCGCGACGGTTGGCAAGTCGACTTGTTGCTTCAGCGTTTTCAGCGAGTTGCAGCTCGAGGTCCACACGATCGTCTTCGAGTGCATTCCAGTATCTCTCGATAATGGCGGAAGTGCTCTCTGCAGTCTTCGACGTGGCGGAGACTGCATAGCGAGGGGATACTTGGATGTAGAGATCCATGGTGATGGTACGGAAGAAGGAACAGTAGCCCTCACTTGTAGCGCGCGTATGCCTTTTATGGGATGAGTGATCATCTTACTCTTTACATGAATCACCATTATGACTCACAGGTACTCGTGGGACCTGTCGCGCTGTCACAATCTTGCTCTTTACTGTATCACAATTGGGCTCGGAACGCGAGACGAGATGAAGGCTTTCTCAAGGAGAACAAGACTCATATCTGCAGAAGTCACGTACTGGTGCTGCATGTATGCGTAAAGAAGGCAATGTACAATTCCGATCGTGTATGGAGGATAACCCTCTGATGGATGTGATGTTACAAGGGAGATGTTGAGAAGGAAGAAACAGAGAGGACTGATCACTGTGTGAAAGGACGAGGAGCGTCGTCTTCATCTTCCGAAGCGGTCTGCTCGTCTGGCTCAGAGCTAGGGACCACAGCCGGGCTAATGAAGCGGACCTTCTTGGAGGACAGGTTACCTCTCGTGATTCTACTCCGCTTTCGAGGAGTTTTGTCAGCGACAGCACCTAAGAATAGCGCATATAGCTAGCCATGGGACTAAGTAAAGCAGTGCCTACCATTGGAGCGCGTGGCTCTACGGCGCTTTGTACCAGGAGGGTTGTGCTGCTCCTTCTCGTCGAGCATGGCGGCCTGTGTATCGTTGTCTTGCTCCTTGTCCCCCCGTTTGACTTTCTCCTGAGGGTCGTTCTTCATGTCATCATTTGAGTCGTCCTTTGCATTCTTCTTGGGTAGACTCTTGTCTACCTTTTCTTTCGCCTCCTTATTTACCTTCACATCGTCCATTGGCAGCTGGTCTTTGGCACTTGCCTCACTTTGGCCGGACCCCTCGTCGCCGTGCGGGTCAGATGCGTCCTCGAGCTTGCTGCTGTTCGGAGAGCTGCATTCGTGATCGATCGTCATATTGTCATCGTCGGACGAGAGTGGTGTAGCGGATGGTTCCGTCTTGATGATTGTAGGGCACAGAAGCAAGCGCAGTTGCTCGAGGATCTCGGCGGACTTCAAAGCCTCTTGAACGCTCTCCAGCTTCCCTTGGATCACAGACAGCTTTTTCTCCTCGGCAAGGTTCTCAGCTTGGGCCTTCTTGGCAGCAGCTTCCAGGCGTTGGTACTTGACTTGCGTCTTCTTGACCCTTTGCTCTACGATGGACTTCTCGGAAAGGAGGCGAACCTGAGCTTGTTGAACTTCTTGTCTGTTGATTTCCATCGTTGATCCAAGGATTGACATCCTGAGCAAGGGGTGGTGTAGGTAAAGCCAGATGTATGCAGGGGATGATGGACGAGCGGAACCTAGAAGAACGTGGCAGCCTCCGCGTCTGGCTCTGCCTTAAGTAGTCATGTCATGTGCTCTCTAAAACTTCACAAATCCGAAGTCAATAGCCTCACACAATCACAAAGAAAAGTACCGCCAAGGCTCTGGGCACCTCTCTTCTGTGATTCTTCAAATATAAATTCTACAGTATTCTCTCTGTTGAACAGTGCATGGCTCTAGCTATGTACGTAGTTTTGCTCATCAGGTAGACTTTGCCCCTATTGCAACAATCATGAGCTGCACCAGAACAGCTAAGGGCCGGGCCGCGTAAGCATTGTCATTCGTACTATGAGACACTCCAAGCTACGATACTAGAGCTCAACACTCTCAGCTCTGCATTCGGCGCTGGGAGATGGCTCGAGCTTATCCACAGTGCTTTCTGAGGTGATCGAAGGGGAAGTAGGGAACGGTCCAGTGAACGAATCACTTGAAGGGATCGGGATTGAGTCACGATCTGGGGCCTTCCTGGGTTTGCGAGCTTGTTTACGAGCTGCAGGCAGCTTGGTCTTAGCTTGACCAGATCCTGAACAATGTGAATGCCAGCAATCGGAAATCAATGAAGCGGCTCATACCCTTCGACGTTGTGAGCTTCTTGGGCGCAGTAACGTCGGTCGAATCACACGACTCCGGGGGTACCTTCCTTTTCGCCGACGTTTTCTTCTCGTCTGTGGCCGAGGTCACGAGTCCAGCAGTTCCCGAAAGTCCGTTCTTCTTCTCGCTATCGCCTCGGAGCAATTTGGCTGACGCGGTGAATGCGTCGGTAACAGCAGGATCAATGTGCCGATCGGCGGGCTGCCTCTTGTTCAGCAGGACGAAATATTGGGCTCGAGCCACATCGGCAGCCTGCAGACCCTTTTCTGCCGTCGCGTATTCGTCGTCGAGGACAGACAGCTTGTTGACAGCGGCATCGCGGAGGTCAGCAATTGTCTTCAACGCGATGTTCTTCTCTTCGATATCCTTCTCTAGCTGCTCTTTCTCGTTCTCGACGGCCTTGTAGTGGGCTTCGATAGCAGCATATACGATGTCTGCCTCCGACATTTCGTGTAGCTCTTCAACGCTTCGTTCCGTGCTTGAGGTGGTGGTAAGAAAGAGAGGGCTGTAGGTACCCTCGCAAGCCTTTTGTATTCAAGAGGCTGCCCTAAAGTCGATCAGCGATCACATCTTTCCACAATCACAAAAATCAAGGTCACAAAGTGCCGCTTGCGATCAATCACAGAACACTTGCATGTGATTTGGCAAAGAAAGCGCAGATCGGCGGGGTTTGCAAACATCGCCGGCGCGTCACGAAGGTCACACTATGTGCTCCAAATTGTAAGTTATGCATTAGCCAATTAGGGTATATGCAAGGAAGAGGTGTACAACGTCGTCTATTCGTGTCAATGCGGTGGTTGGGTCATGCTGCCTACTCGTGTACTGGAAAATCCTCTAAACGTAACGGTCGTAATTTGAAGCCCTGATAGCAGATCAGTATATATGCGAACGCTCCCAAGGAGAGCACCTACAGCCATGACGGCCTCTGCCATCTGCTCATCAGTACCACCATTCGCACGCATGAACTCCTGAACGGGGGACAGAGCGGCTACTCGGCACATCTCTCTCAAGTCGCTACCTGACTTCCCTTCCGTCTCTCCGACAAGGACCTTGAGGTCGAGGGAGGGGTCTAACGGCGTAGTCTTGAGCATCTGTATATCACAATCAGAAGGGCTCAACAATATGGATGTGCATTCACGGACAAGTTCTAGAATCTTCTGCCTCTGACTCGCATCAGGCAGACCAACGGCAAAGCGTTTGGGCATGCGACGATAGATTGCAGCATCGATATCTTCGCGCCGATTGGTTGCTCCCAAGACCAGAACTCGTGTCTCGTCGGATGATGTCAAGCCATCCCATAATCTGCCAAGGTGCTGTGAGTAGCAGGCTATATGCGCTTCCGCGAACACTCACGTCATGAACTCGGCCTTCAGCATACCCATCGCCTCATGATCTCCTCTTGACCTATCTCGCAAGAATGTATCGATCTCATCGATAAAGATGATGCTCGGCTGCATCTTCTTCGCCAGGCTGAACAATCCATCTACGAGCTTGTTGCTTTCACCGAACCACTTGTCGGTGATCACGGACGCAGCGATGTTGATGAACGTGGCACCCGACTCCTTCGCAAGCGCCTTCGCAAGCATCGTCTTTCCACATCCTGGAGGACCGTACAGAAGTACACCCTTGGGTGCGGTAATGAGATTTGAAGATGAGCGGAACAGAGACGGGAAGCGAAGAGGGTAGATGACAGTTTCGCGCAGCGACGTGATGATAGCGTCGAGACCACCGATATCTGTACAGGGCTCAGTATATGGCGGCGGCATGAAATTATGGGCTTACCGTCAAACCGCACATTGATGTCGTCCGGATGTATGACCTCTCCTGCTATTATTGCTGCGGATGTCATGAGTACTGTGAGCACATGCTGAACTACGATGCGCGCACTCTCATGCTCCGTCAAGTGTAGGTCCTTCATCCCTAATCGCTTCAGCACCTCGCTCGACTTGGACTTGGCTCCTGAACGTTCTTCGGATTTGGCTGGATCAAGCTTTTGGAGAACGTATTTGATCGTATAAAATAACGCCACTTGCGATGCAGCAAGCATGGCAACTGTAATGAATCATTCCTTCGTCAGCAAGCCATCTGGAGCGCAGGGTTGACTACTCACAGTCGAACGCCATCGACTGGACTGATCTGGTGCTGACCATAGTTATACAAGTGCTTGCAAGTATTAGGATATACAACCAGGAGAAGGAATTGTCGGATCTGCAGGTCTAGGCTTGCAAGCTGCTCCGACAAGGCAAGACCAACGAACGAGGACGGCGCTCGCCGGAAGCGGCCCACGTGGCTCGGCAAGGCCAAGAATCACGCGCACGACGCGACGTGGTCCCCTCTTCCCTGCCAGTGGACCCTAACAGCGCCGGCACATGCTGGGCTTGCGCTTCGCACCTTGAACTCAACTTTGGCATGGCTGATGCGGTACGATGGGCCATAATATTGGGCCTACTAGTGCCTGCTGGACTTGCGCTTGCTGGACTTTCTGTCCTGGTTGCTGCAGCATCTATCGCTGGGTTCATTCTCAGGTGGCGGAATGATGCAAAGAAGCGCGCGATTCTGAAGGAGCTGGGCTCTGATGTCTCGATCAAGAGCAGGACCTTTGTTGGTCTGTTCCATCCTTATTGGTTGGCGTGGTTATATTCTCCCTATGGAACTTGAATGAATGCGATCTGTAGTAACGCCGGAGGCGGAGGGGAGCGTGTGCTCTGGGCAGCTGTTGCCGACTTCCAACGCAGTTCGCCCAATGTCATCTCAGTTGTGTACACCGGCGATACCGATGCGACTAAGCAAGAGATCATCGACAAAGTCAAGGTGAGAATATATACCGACATCTGTCAAGCTCAGCATGCTGATGTTGACACAGGCACGCTTTGGCATCACTCTCCGCCCGGAAACGCTGCACCTCGCATACCTTAAGTCGAGACACCTCGTCGAAGACAAGGCATGGCCCCGTTTCACCCTCATTGGTCAATCTCTGGGATCGATGGTGCTTGGATACGAAGCCATGAAGAAGCTCATTCCTGATGTCTACATCGGTTTGTCCGTCCACGCCGCATTCCAAGTGTGTTCTCATTGTCCATCCAGATACCATGGGTTATGCCTTCACCTTCCACGTCGTCAAGTTCATCGCAGCATCCAATACGCCCATAGGGGCGTATGTACACTATCCGACAATAAGTACCGACATGCTCAACCGCGTCCGATCCCGCAAGGCCGGGCATACGAACAAGGGAGCCGTAGCACGAAGCGGGTTGCTCAGCTACGGCAAGCTATTGTGAGAAGCTCGGTCTCGAAAGCTGAGATTAATTGATGAGATCCGGGAAGGTATTATCACATCTTTGCATGGCTGTATTCATTCTCGCTCAATCGTGCCGACGTCCTCATGGCCAACTCGACATGGACTAAGAACCATGTCGACTCCCTGCTGGGAGCGAGCCAAAGCAAGCAGCCGTCCGTCAAAACCGCAAGGATCGTTTACCCGCCATGTGATACCCGCGGACTGGAGAAATCCCCGCTTGAAGGCCGCAAACGAGTCATTATGAGCCTGGCGCAGTTCAGGTATGTGTGCTGCGTGAACATGCTCCGAGACTGAACCTCATTATCTCCTAAGGCCCGAAAAGGAGCACGCTGTCCAGCTTCAAGCGATGCGAGACTTGCTGGAGATGAAGCCCGAGTATCGAACTGGGTCGAAGAAGGTGACGCTGGCTCTCCTCGGAAGTAGTAGAAACGAAGAGGATGCAGCCCGCGTTGAATCACTGAGACAACTTGCCAGCAATCTGGGTATCCAAGTAGGTCCTTTCCGTTCTACGCAAAGAATGGTACTGAGCGCATGTAGGACAACGTCGAGTTTGTAGTCAACGCACCATACAAAGAGGTTCAAGGATGGCTCTCCCGCGCATCCATTGGCTTCAGCACCATGGTCGACGAGCACTTCGGCATCAACGTTGTTGAGTTTCTCGTACGTTCCTCCTCTCTTTCCTTCTCCGATGTCTCCGTCCAACCCCTTGTGCAGGCTGCGGGTCTCATTCCCGTGGTACACGCATCCGCCGGCCCGTACCTCGACATCGTAGTCCCCTCCAACGGCCAGCCCACCGGCTTCCATGCGAAAGAGGCGTCGGAGTTCGCGCAGAAGCTTGACGAGGCATTGACGATGAATTCTGCGGCTCAACTGGCGATGAGGAAACGAGGGCGTGCTCTAGCCGGTGGAAAGTTTTCGGAGGAGGAGTTCGTGAAGGGGTGGGAGGAGAGTTGGAGAGAGCTGGATGCGTTGCGGTCGAGATAGCAGTAGCAGATCGCGCACTCCTAGTATCACAGCGACAAAACGCTCTCTGTTCGCAAGATCTGTTACATCGGATCAGATCAAAAGAATGTCTTGGCAGGCGACTGGAATGTCTTACATGATGTAAGCAAGCGAGCGTAGCGGGACACGTTTCGCAGGCAGAAATCGCGCCACAGCCTCTTACCGTCGTCGTCGTCGAGCGTTGCATGTGCTCGTTGCCCTTCAGTCTCCCCGAGCGCAGCAACAGACTGGCTTCTCCACGTGCACTTCAAGAAATGACTCGGGGCCTTCCTCGTGTATTCGGGCCTCGCGGCTCGTGGTCGTAGAGCGGCCCGATCTAAATCCGCGGGCGTTGTCACAACTCGTATTGCTCTCTTGTCTTCTCGGCTCTGTTCAACTCTACATCCCACTCACTCTTGCTATTCTTTGAGTGCGACGGTCACCAGATATGGACGAGAATCACAACTGCATTGCGTGATGCCTTCCGAGCTAGGAGCGTTGATCGAGCACCCCGAGATCAACTGCGTCTCTAATGGACAACTGTACGGCTGTACGATCGAGCGGGCGCTCCCTCTACACTTTCCCATCATACTTCGACGAACCTTATCTCAGTATCTGAGCCTCTGGGCTTGTGTTTCAGATCGCATTGTGGAATGCAAGTTGCCATGAACAAACCTCTCTGCTTTGCATTATCTTTTCCTCCTCAACGAGGCTCTGTCACCTAGCACATCCGGGGATATATTGTCGGCAGCGTGCTATACTTTAAGGTCAAGATCGAAAGTTCTGGAGCTTGATCAGTAGACGAAAGAAGCGCGGTGTGTGCTTAAATTGGGACTGAGGCAAGGCTGCGATCCAGGGCATCTAACTGGACAACCTGCTTCGGAAACTCACGCTTTAGCGGAAGGACCTACGCCTACCTTCATGACTATCGCGGCCACTCTAAGCTGCTGGGTAATACGTGGAATACAGATGTCCTATCCGACAAAAGAAACAACGAAGCCGATGACATAAGCCTGGGGGAACATCATGCGGGACCGGATGCTGCTCTGTGCTGCTGCCAGCGAGCGTCACGTATCTTATGCGGCCCGGTGCCTGTCTAGCTCGCGTACGACAGTCTGCTCCTGCCCCGCATCTCTTTTGCGACACCGTCTCTACGCTCTTGTATCTACCACTATGGGGGAACCCGCTTGATCGATCGCTGGACGATGCTGACGGCCAAGTCTTGAACATTTGCAGTCGCGTGGACAAAGCACAGCGTGCAGAGTGCGCAAATCCGGCCGGATGCACCCCACCATGCGTGGCGCCCTATCGCGCGACTCTTCTCTTGTCCCCTTCTCACTGCATACTTGTATATAGACGACCTCCCCTCTTGATCTTTACCTACACTTTCGCCTCCTCAAGATGATGCATGTACAAGGCCTGATCCTTGTTGTTGGTGAGCGGCAGCATAGACCACACTGGCACGCAGATGGATTAACGACGCACACTCCGCTAGTACACCACGCCGGCGCTGCCGTTCTGCCCATTCCCACTGCGACCTCCGCCCCGCTTCCTACATCGACCTCTACCATCTGCCTGACTCCCCAAGACGACTGGATCATCTTCGAATGCTTCAGGAGCAGCGGCCTCTTTGTGGGGTGTGAGTCCCTCGCCAAAAATCACTATGGCACACGACTCAATCCCTCCTTTTCGTCAGTTATGCTCGCCTTCGTCGCCGGTACAATTGTCCTCGTGTGCTACGGTGTTCATAAAGGCGTATTCCATGAGATCTGGTCCTTGGTCCGCAATGAAGGTCGAAAGATATTGGAAGTGAGCAGGGAATATCACCCCGGAGATGCATTTCACCTGGCTCGCTCGTTCTATCGCTCGGGGCTCTGGAGGAGACATGCAGCGGAGGCTCCTACCAACGAGGCTCCTGCAACTGACGAAGCTCCTGTAAACCTCGTATCCGAGCACCTGCAGGGACCAAGGGTGAGAATCCATTGTTCCTCTTCGTCCAACCTGCTTATGTCTCAGCAGTTCCCTGACCCGGGAGACGTACCTCTTCAGACAATGCGTCATATCGATCAGGAACATCCTGAGCGCCAGCTGATTCCGGAGCCGGGCCGTGGGGTGCGAATTGATCTCTCTGCTTTCACGCCCGGACTCTTATTCTTGTCCCAGGGCGCGATCTGGATTCGCCTCGGCATGTACGTGCGCCTTACACGCTTGTGGAAGAACAACTCCATCAGCAGTGGTGGAGCTCGTAGCACGGACGAAGACGGCACTGCGAATGGTGCTGAGGTTGTGGGTGCTGCCACCGCAGTCGACCCCATTCCTGTCCGCAGGGAAGCAAGGCGCAGGGGTACCGGAGACACCGACTTGACTGAGAGTGCCGACGATTGAGACAGATACACTTGTTTCTGTCCGGATCCCTCATGATTGCTTCTGTTACTGTGACTGCGCAGTAATTTCTTCTCTGATGTATGATACCCTCATGATGGGTGCGCCCTCTCTTGGTCGTCCGCTGTTCGTTGTACGGATCGTGTCCCTCATCATACCTAACTTAGTTATCCCGGGAGTAGGCCTACTACTTGCATTAATGAGCCTACTGAGCTCGTCACAAATGCGAGTCTCACGGGTGGGAACCCGTCTCATTTCTACTGAATCCATGCTTTGGATTAGAGACATCACACCATCGCGGTTTTCGGAAACAAATCCGTTGGGGGATCGCGATTTCCTACTAGACTGACCAGCGTTTGCCAAGATGAGAAGCACTGTGCGATCTGGTATTAGCTGCGCAAATCCAGAGTACCAGAGCACCGCAATGAGGTCAACTACTCGAACCACATCTCCTACCAAATATTCGCTTGTTATCACCCTACAGTAGTAAGAAAAGGCGCTGTTCTTGGGAGGGCCCGGGCTACCTGCGGATGGCGAGTACATTGAATCGGCCATGTTCTAGGGATGCCAACGGTTCGGTTCGGAACCGCAAGAACTGGTGGTTCTTGGTTCTGGTCTGGTTCTAGGACCGGACCAAGACCGGACCGGAACTGGTGGGAGCTTGATAGAGAGAACCGTGTGGAACCGGTTCAGAACTGGTTCCAGAGATGACACATTCTGGCCCCGCACCACCCTATTGTGGAAGGCTCCGTGATGAAATTTGCATATGTCGGACCATGGCTAGAGAGCTGCAATTCATTCTTGCTCTATCGCCATTATGAGCAGCTTCAACTCAGCTTACACGTCACCACCTGTTAGCCCACCCCTGAGCTCAGTTCCAACTGAAGAACTTGACGATGATGATCTGGATTTGCTACGGTCCGAGCCTAGCCAAGCAACCAGTATCCGAGAGATCAGCAAGCGGAGCATCGAGGCAGCTGAGCTCAGTGACAACTCCAATATTGAGATACTGCATGTAAAGCGAAACCGAGTTGATCGGAAGACGGCTCTGATCCATGAGTACTTCACCAAGGCAGAGGGCACAGATAAGGTCCGGTGGTGTAATGCATGCCAGTACGTCTGCTTGTGCTCCGGGCTATGAATGGCTCATAATTCCAAGATAGGATTGCTCGTAAGAAGGGTACAGACATACCCCCAGACCGTGGGCGGATTGGGCAGAATAGCAGCACCTCAACCATGCAGAAGCACCTGCGTCGATTTCATCCATCTTCTTGGGCACGCTACTCGAAGGAGGCTGGCACGGACGTTAGCAGTTCACAGCCAGCAGACTCACAGACAAGGCTCGATGCACATCTTCAGCCAATTGAGCGATACAGTCCAGCACACCTCCAACAGCGGTGCCTGCAGCTGGTTGCTGCCCTAGACTTACCATTCACCACTGTCGATCGACCAGAGTTCAGATCACTTGTCAATCTCCTGCGACCCACAGCTCTCTGTGATATTCCCGGGCGCACAACACTTTCAGAACTGGCAATTACCGAGATGGCACATGAGAAAGCACATATCAAAGGTCGACTGCATTCAACAAGTGGGCGGAAGAGCATTACCATTGATGCTTGGAGTGATGCGTCTATGCGCTCCTATGTTAGTGCAAAGGTGCACTACATTACCACTTCCGACAACAAGTGGACACTGGAGGAAGACCTTCTTGGCTTTCGTATCATCCGAGGCTCCCATTCTGGTGAAAACCTTGCCAGTATTGTATTTGGGTTCTTCGAGGAGATGGATATCGTGAAGGAGATTGGGTGGATCACAACCGATAATGCCTCCAATAACGATACAATGATGGTTGCCCTTGAGCGGCTCATTCACAAGCATGGAGTCAGCCCAGCAACCTTCGACCATGATTCCAACCATATCCGATGCATGGCTCATATCTACAATCTTGCTGTTGTCGAAATCCTCAAGAGGCTTGTCCAGAAACCTGCGTATGACAATGAGGCAGTTGCTGCTGAAGCACAGCTAAGCATGGAAGACCTTCGTGATCCAGTCCTAGCACTTCGGGGTCTTATTGTTGCAGTATGTATGCCAAGATCACTATTGGCCAATATTCTGATATCCAAACAGCTCCGGTCATCCTCATCCCGGCGTGAAGCATTCCAGACAGCACAAGGACTGCGACGCAAGCTCCAGAGAAATGCAGCTGGCGAGCTGATTGGAGCTCTTGAGTTAATCCTTGACGTCCGTACTCGCTGGTCCAGCACATATGCAATGCTCACCCGGGCTCTGGAGCTCCGCTCATCTCTTGAGGCTGTCCTCATGATGCCAGAGCATGAAGACAAGTTAGCCCGATACCGAATCACAAGTGCTGGCTGGAGACGCATCCAGAACATTGCCAACATCTTGGAGTGCGCACACAAGGGCCAGCAGAGACTGTCTGCTGATAGCCATCCTACGCTCTTCATGGCTATCCCCGCTCTTGAGGCCCCAATGGCCGCATGGGAGAAGCTTCAGAAGGAGAAGTATGCCGACGACATTGTCATGCAAGATGTGATTGAAGCTGGTATCCGGAAGATGAGCGAGTATTATCTCAAGATGGAGAAGTCTGATGCGTATGGAATTGCTATGATTTTGACGCCCTATGTCAAGATGAAGTACCTCGAAAAGTGGTGGACTGCAAAATCACCAACCAACCCACAGTATACGCTAGCACAAGAAGCGCAGAATGCCTTCATTGCTACCTTCAAGCGTACTTATCAAGTGACTCCATCTGAGACTGAGGTCCCTGCTGTGGGGGACGATGACGAGTTGTGGGGCCCACTTGATTCATCCACTGCCGCACCTGAATATCTGGTTTACCTGCGAGAACTTCCCACTCGGCATCCACGGGCTGGTGGCCCTGACACTCTGGCATACTGGCATTCACGTCGCGCTGATTACCCTGGACTAGCCCGGATGGCAATGGACTATATGGCCATTCAAGGCTCCGCTACTGCAGTTGAACGAGTCTGGAGTAGCGCATCCAATACTGACACCAGAAATCGGAATCGTCTCTCACCATCTCGGTTTGAAGCACTACAGTTCCTCAAGGCAGGCTACCGTAAGGAGCGTACAGTACAGATGACGGATGAGGAGCAGGCGGCACAGCAGGCAGCACGTATGCAGCAGATGACTGCGGAAACATGGCAGCAGGAATTGTCCGACGATGTAGATATACTTCTTCCAGACCTGTAAATGTCATATATCAGCTATGAGAACTGGTTCAGAACCAGTTCCGAACTGGCTCAGAACCGGACCGGACCAGGACTGGACCAGGACCGCCCTCCTCCAAAAAGCACAAATGGTCCTGGACCGAACCGAACCAGGACCGAACCGTGGCATCCCTACCATGTTCTCAGTTATTTTTGCTTTCCGGGATATGGCGGTCGTTGTAGGAAACCTGTGCCAAGGCGGCCGCCCCTATCGACGATACAGCGCCTCCCGATATGACGTCTCTGTATTAAATCACTTCGACCCACTATCCGCGGGACAACCAGGGCACCTCCCTCCCAGGCTATCCGACCGTTCAATACCGATCCCGAACGACAACGCAAATGTTGCAATCTCGAAAGTTGTTGCTGGTCTCGTTGGGTAGGTCTGGCCCTCATACTGTTGTACTGATCTCGCTGAATAGACCATCACTTTCGAACGCATAGCATTGGTGAAATCCACCATCTCCACAATACCCCCTCCGACGTCGCTTCGGGAGAGCCCATCAATTGGCTTCTGAGAGCTGGTCTTCCCCTCCGTAAGCTTGCGCTTCTCCTAAGATGCAGCAACTCACCTCATGTCGCGTCAGTCGTCCTTGTCCCCATCGGCATCCTCGCTGTTGCTTTGATCCTTGTTTTCTGGCGGTTCCCCTGCACTCTCCAAAATACGAGTCGAAGCAGTATCTTGCCGTTGTGGCGCGGGGATGTTCTCGACATGGCGCGAGACGTCGCACCGGGGGACATCATTGGCCGTGCCGCCGGCCGCGTTTCCCGTCATTCATGGCGATGGGCAAACATTCCGGCCCCAGCTCCAGCACATGCAATTCCGGGTCGACAATCGCCTCTTCGGGAGAATATCGAAATGACAAATTTCACGCAGAGTGCCCGATTGAGCATCGATGCCAACAGTATCATACAGGCTGTTCCTGGCGGTTCCTCAGTCGTACGTAATCATAATCCCGCCGCATCAGCGGAATGCTTACACAGCTTAGACCGAGTCACCCATCGGTGTCGCCAGCCGCACTTCCGATGTTGCCGAAAGGACATGTAACCTAGGCACTCTCAAAGAGATGGGCAATGATGTGACGCCCGCCTCACTGAGTCGTGTCGTGCCCCAGGCTTTCGGAATCCCCAACGAGACCGGTATCTACAGACTCAGTCCACCTGTTGAGACTGTCCCGGAGCTGGCCACAACTGAGCCATTGTATGTCCAGAACAACAAAGTCAAGGCTTGTGACAGAACACATCTCCACGGTAGCATGACTGATTCAAAGCTCCAGAGCGCCCTAGGGAGCACGGTGAACGCCGTGATGTTCAGTAGCCGACTACTCCATAAAGTCCAGCGCAGCAAAGAGAACATTCCTCTCAAGAGGGATACTGCAGAATGGCGCACCACGGCCCGTGAACTGCCAAAAGAGCCAAGGAGACGCGACTCTTTGACGCCGACAGTGCCAGCCATCACCGTAGTGTAGAATGCGTGTACGTAAAGATGTTGACTCGCTGTATGCTGACCTGACCATGTTTGTCCTTGGGCAGGCGCTCGCATGAGTACATAGCATTGTAGTAGGATTACGTACGAGGCAGCGCAGAACCACAAGGTCTTTTCCCGGAGTTGTAAAATTCAGACCGTGCGGAAGCAACTTGGGCACGTGAGCAACATGACAATCGACGCGTCCGACCCTGGCGACGCGTCCATCTCGAGCTGACAGACAGCGAGCTCACGGGTCGCGTCTATACGATCAATATGCCTGGCCTCCTCCTTCCTCAGCTTCCTGACTTGCAGGCTACACTCCCGCCCATATTCGCACAATCTCAGCACAACACCGCGAACCACCGAAAGAACGTCGTTGCGTTGCACAAGATTCACCTGCAATGCGCGGCCGTCACCCAGACGCTGCCGAACGGCAAGGGAATCAAGCTGACGGGGGAGAAGGCTTTCAACGATGCGTTCTCCGCGATGGTTGATAAGATCTTGGAGGTGAAGAGGGGCATCATGCAAGCGGACAGGGTTGTTAAGTTTACTGCGAGCTTTATCGCGTTCTTATCCGAGAAAGGTAACGTCGCTGCCAGATTCGCTCCCAATGCTCGCTCACATTTCCTAGCTGCGGAGCAGCCAGAGAATGCAGATGACGATGAAGATACTCCTGCATCTCGGTTGACTGTTTTCTTGCTTTCCCATCTATTGAGAGGATTCGAGGCGAAGGACAAGTCTGTGCGGTATCGATGTGTTCAGCTGGTAGCCCTGATGATATCGTCTCTGGGCGAACTCGAGTAAGTCGTCGCTCTTCCATTTTGGCTTGAACCAACAATATGTTGCAGTGAGGACCTATTCATGACTCTTCGCGAAGCGCTGCTCGAACGTGCGCGTGACAAGGAGCCGGCCGTCCGTGTGCAGGCGGTTGTTGCCTTGTCCAAGATTATGGCCGGCGAAACGGACGAAGACTTGGCGGACGGAGAGCAGAGTGTACAGGACGTAATGTTGGATGTGCTCAGACATGACCCCTCTGCGTACGTATTGCTCAACTTCGGGTGGAGGTATGCTCATCTCGTTGCAGTGAGGTCCGCCGAGCCGCTCTTCTGAATACGCCTGCTTCTCCCACCACGCTCCCCGACCTGCTCTCGCGAACACGCGATACTGATACCACTCTTCGCCGGCTCGTCTATACGGCCGTTCTCGCGACTTTGCCTAATCCGAAGGTCATGTCCATCGCACAGCGAGAACAGGCAATTCGGAATGGGTTGGGAGACCGTGAGGAGAGCGTTCGCAGAGCGGCGGGGAAGATGGTTGCTAGTTGGGTTGAGAATCAGGATCTGCTGGAGGTACGCCTAGCGCTCATGATATCTGACGACAAGCTCATACCATCGGCAGTTCCTACGCACACTGGACGTTGTGAGCAGTAAGGTTGTGGAAGATGCTCTACTGAGCATCTTCGTTACAAGGCCCGAGCTACTGGATGCGGCTGAGCTTGATGGTGCAAATATTGTCCACATCGTAGGAGGACACTAACAACCCTGTTCAGATGCGTTTTGGTCTTCCATCTCCCCCGAAAAGGCATTCCTTGCCCGCGTCTTTGTAGACCACTGCCTGTCAATCAAGGATACGGGTCGTCTGGAATCGTCTCTTCCCGTGGTCACAGCACTTGCATTCCGCATTCAGAGCACATACAACAAGCTGCTGGACATCACTCTCGGCCAGGAGTCCCTCATCGCGCAAGGAGAGGAGCCAGATCCCACGCAAGAAGCAGCTAAGGATGATCAAGCATTCATGCTGAGCGAGCTATGCAAGCTTGCGGTCAACCTCGACTATGCCGATGAGATCGGTAGGAGGAAGATGTTCAGCCTGGTCCGCGATATGCTGAGTCAGCCAAGTCTGCCCGAACACCTGATCCCACGGTGCATGGACGTCATGAGCAAGCTGTCTGACAGCGAGCGGGATCTCATCCGCGTGGTTGTCGAAATCGTGGGTGATCTGAAGTATCCCGAAGATATCGAGGTATATCTCTCATGTCTAGCCAAATTTAAAGCTGACTGAATAACCAGGGTGACTATTCTCGCGCTGGAAGCGAAGAGGCATCTGAGATATCCCGTGGATCTCGGCGCTCTCGTGGTCGTTCCCGTTCTCGGGATCGCAAGGTCACCAAGAAGTCAGCCGAGGAAGAGGAGATGGAACTTGAGCGAGCCGCTTTCATCGACATGCGTTGTCTTGAGCTCTGCGCAGCAATGTTGGGACGAGTAAATTCTGTAAGTGGACTCCATCCGCAAACTATCAGGCTCTCATCCGTTTGGTCAGAATCTGCACGAGAACTCGGCCTTCCAGGGTCTGTTACCCGAACTTATTGTCCCCGCAATACGGAGCAAGGATCCTGCTCTCCGGGAGCAAGGCCTTACCTGCATCGGATTGTGCTCGCTCATTGATAAGGGCACGGCAAAGGAGTCGTTCGGTCTTTTCATGAATCAAGTGCAGACGGCAGCGGAAGATACGAAATGCAAAGCTCTGAAAGCCATCTTCGACATGGTCATGGTCCATGGCACTGACTTCTTCGTCTCCAATGAGGTATGCCCTTACCTCTGCATATACCGTTCAATCAATAACTTCATCTCAGGAAAACCGGACGAACGATTTCCTCTTATGGGTGCTGGGTGACGAGTCACCCGACGTGCAAGCCGTGGCTTGCGAGGGCATCGCCAAATTGATGCTGTCAGGCATGATATCCGACGAGACGGTACAATATCTGGTATCATCTTTCAACTCTTCCACTGATTCGCTTCTGCCCAGATACTGCAGAGCCTTGTGTTGATGTATCTTTCACCTGAAACGTCCGACAACCAAGCTCTGCGTCAATGCCTCAGCTACTTCTTCCCGGTTTACTGCTATTCGTCGTCGCTGAACCAGCGCAGGATGCAGCACATCTTCGTACCAGTCATGGAAGTCCTAACACAAGTCCATCAAGACTTGGAGGAAGATCAAGAGATGATTTCACCCAGCCAGATCGGGATGCAGCTGGTGGACTGGACGGATCCCGAGAAGGTTGTGGAGATCAACGATGTCAAGGCTGACCATTCCATCCACATCGACGTCGCCATCGAGCTCCTGAAATACCTTCTCAACGCGACTGACAAGGACGAACGCAAGACCATCTGTCAGCTTCTGAGCAAGTTGCATCTCCCTGAGCATGCTGACGACGATAAAGTCAAGAGCATTGGCCTGCTGATCTGGGGCATCAAGACAGTAAGTCGCGCTCAATGATGACACGGACGATGCTCATCCATACGTGCAGCGCCGGCCAGTGAAGGACACAGCTTCAAGGAACGCTCTCGTGCGCTTCCAATCCGCTATCAACAAGAAATACTCTGAGCAATTGGCTGGAATGGATGAGGCTGCATATCGAGAATTGGAGTCGCTCAAGGAACTCTTTGATGACGTATTCTCTCTCGTGCCCGATGACGATGAAGAGGAAGAGGCGACTCCGAAGCCAAAGGCCAGGGCGGCTCGCGGTAAGAATGCCCGCAGTTCTCTGGCATCAGAAGTGGACGAGGAGGACGAAGAAGAGGAAGCTGCTTCCGTTGGCGATGAAGTGGACGAGGAGGATGAGGTCGACTCGATTTTAGGGGACGATGACGAGTGATTCCAATTTGACGCTGTATCTGTACAATATACCTGTTGTTTTACTCTGTGCAATTTGGAAAGGTTTGCGCATTGGAATAGGGAGTTATCACATCTGCCAGATATGACGGCTTCGAGACGAAACAACGATGACCGTGGTGGGGTATCTCACGCGCCTGAGGCTCTTCAAGGCGCCGTCTGCCTGCAAAATGATTGGGAAGGCAAAAAGAAAAGGTAATTATTGAAATTAGGACAACGCTGCAATATAAGGACAAACCCATATTTCAGATGTAAAATTAGCAATAAATATTGTGCGCCGGAGCGCATCCACTCTGGAAAGCGTGTCATCCTTGTGCAGGGGCCATGCTAATCTTCTCTGTATCGTTCCAATTTTTTCGTATGTCACCCCGAAGGGGACAATAGTCCTTACACGCGGCCAAGGGTCCTTCGCCAGGATTTGCTTTTTGCGCGAGGACGTTGCGCACGGACGTTTTTGGGCTTAGGGCCGGTTTGGGCCCTACTTGGTGAGAGAAGTATGGAATCACTTCGTTCCAACTATTTGTGCAGACGTCGGCTGGCAAGATATGTTGCACTTCGCTCGGGTACCTACAGGGTCATATTGTCCATACTAGATCCCTAATAACGCTTTGATACTGTATGGCATGTGTAAAAGCGTGAACCATAACGACAATCCAGTCCTTGTTGCTATTGGGCGTCACGCAAGCAAGCGAAAGGGCACGACGCCGGATACCAGCAGCCATTTCCAGATCCGGGAACAGTGCAGTGGAGCGGATACATTGCATCGTTATATTCTTCATTGTATTGCACTCTGACGATCCCATCAACCCCTTGTCGAGAAGACCCACTTCACATAGATGTACATACAACCCCTACAGCTTCCCCTTGATCTCCTCCGCCAGCGACTTGAGCTCGTCCATGCTCGGCTAGTATGGGCTGTAAGTGACATGCGCGACCGGGCGCTTGGGGAGAGAGATATACCTTCTGCTGTGGCCAGCCGATCACCAGGCCCTCCTTGTCCGACCCGGCCGGTTTGGGGATCACGTGGAAATGCACATGTCCGACCTCCTGCACAACGCTGTGTTAGTGTCTATCACACATCATTGGGTGAAGATGGGCGAACCTGGTGCGCGATCCTGCCGTTGTTCTATGTCCGTTGTTAGCAGGAGCTGGCAAGGAGAGAGAGAGAGAGGCGCGCCTGGAGGATATTGTAGTTCTCGCACTCGAGCGCCAGCGCAATCTTCTTCGCGATCGACAGTATGTCCGTCAAGCTCGAGTCCGGCAGCTCATGCAGCTTCTCCGCATGCACTACCCCGCGCGTCGGCTCGTCAGCGACCAGACCAGAACAGCACTGACGCAGGGCGCGGCGGTAGGAGCGCACCTTTGGGGATGATGAGCGAGTGGCCCTTCGCCAGCGGGCCGATGTCAAGGAAGGAGTAGGCCAGCTCCGTCTCGATCAGCTTGAAGGAGGGGATCTCGCCTGCATACGGTGTGTAGGAGTTCAGCGCGTGCCCCGGGTGGAGAGGAGGCGGAAGGAGAGAGGCGCGCCTTTGATGATCTTGCAGAAGATGCAGCTGTTGGGAGGCATCAGTTGGAGTTCGGGTTGCGGAGGCTCGGTACGCGCCTGGCAAGGGAGGTCATCCTGTCTGAATAGTGACAGAGAGATCAAGGACGGTATGCTGGAGGGCGACGATGTCGAGTTGAAACGCGGGGTAACAGCATGCCGGGGTGGACCGGCGACCATTGATGGTACCCACCGGAACCGACGAGCAAGTCCGCAGGACCCTTACTGCGATATTGCAGGCCCTCAGTTCCAGTCGCGTTCTCCTCCCGCCCCTTCAACAGTCTCTCAAGGATCTCAATGGCCACCGCACCACCCCCAGCAGGCCCATCTGAGAACCACGATGGACCGGCGGCAGGACCATCAGGCAGCTCTGCAACTGCTCCAGCTACCCAGGAGGACGACCGCACACCGCACCTCCTGCGCATCGCGTCCCACGGCAAGCTGAAGACCTACATCGCGTTCGCGCTCAAGTTCCTCCAGGTGCGCTTCTCCGTCATGGTATCGCCTGACGTCGCGGCTCATCGCGTGAAATAGGAATCCCACACCCGCCCGCTAGTGCTGCACACCCTCCCTGCTCCCTCCAAGACCACTCCACTTCCCGCACCAGCCCCCGCCGCGGCCGCGGTCGCCTCCGACCCCCCACCGCAGCCCTTCAAAGCCCCCGCCAAGTCCCTCGCCCCATGCACAACAAGCATCCCCCGCCTCCTCTCCGTAGCAGAGATAATCAAGCGCGAGTTCGTAGACCTCTCCTATGCCCAGGGCCAGGGGAAGGGGAAGGAGAAGGAGACGTGGGTGCTGCATCAGTATAACGAGCTGGGGTGTCTTGAGGACCTTGAGGGGGAGGGGGGGAGGACGGAGGCGGGGAAGAAAGGGCTGAGCCTGGTCGAGCTGCTTGAGGGGAAGAACCAGTAAGTGTGATGGCCGGCTGGTACAAGGGAGATGTTCTGACGAGGGAGCCGCGTCATAGCTTGCAGATCAAGCGCACACCGTATATGAAGATCACGCTGACGAAGAAGCTCCTCGAGGGGCACGATGCGAAGAAGTCCACGTGCGTGCGCCTTATTGAGGGAGTCTCATGCCGTATTGACGCTGCTGATAGGTATCAGGAACCCTTGCCGAGCAAGAAACGCAGTAAATCTGCCAGGGCGCGGGAACGGAAGAAGCAGAAACGCGCTGAAACAGCTGCCGTTCCAAGCGAGCAGACAAGTGAGGTGCTCGTGGCGCCAGCGGACGTCGCAATGAGCGACGCTACTACAGCACCCACGGAAGTGGCCCAATGACATAGAAGACGACAGAAGATAATCATTGCATTCGATACCCGAACTCTGCATTACGTTTTCCGTTCTACTCTCGTCATATAATCGATAAATGTTAATCATTGCAATTCCTCATTATGGAGAGCGCTCAAGCACCGATGTGCTTCTCCAAGGGCGCCTCGGGATCCATGGGCTGCGCCTCGGGGTCCACCGCGTACGCGTCGGTCCCGGGTGCGGGAACCTCGGCCTCGGTCTCGTACGGACTGCGGGTCTCCACGGGGAGGATGAGATTAAGGACGAGGGCGACAATCCCGGCGATGAGGACTAGATAACGGGTTAGAACGCCCTGCGCGACAGAAGGACAGCGGGAATGGCTCACAAGGGGTGGTGAGGATAATGGAGATGGAGCTGAGGAAGCCCTGCAGGCCCGCGCTCGCGTTCGTAACGCCTGCGAAGAGGTAGGTCCAGAAGGAGGGCACGAGCAGGTCCGCGACTCCGAAGCTGAACGCGGCGGCGACGATGAACCTGTCCCTGCGCGTCCAGGGGAGGTAGGACAGCACACGGATGCCCGAGGCGACCACGCTCGCGAACAGGAACGTCGTCACGCCGCCCAGCACCGGGTTCGGGATCGCCAGGAAGACACCCGAGATCTTGCCCAGGACGCCGAACAGGATGATGAAGAAGCAGCACCAGCGGCCGGCACCGCGGTTCGCGCACCGGGTGATGGCGATCACACCGTTATTTTGGGCAAAGATCGAGAGAGGGGTGACTGTGAATAGGGCGGAGAAGAAACCGCCGAGACCATCGGACTAGACGCATATGTTAGCCTTCTGGCTCCAGCGCGGAGTGGAAATGACCTACCAATACACCGCCCTGGATGCGGGAGTCGAACTCGAGACCCTCAACCTCGACACGGGAGACTTCCGCAGAAGCCGTGATATCGCCAATCGCCTCCATAGCTAGGGAGATGTAGACGGCAAGCATGGGCAGAATCGCCGGCGGGTAGACGCGGATCTTGAACGTGTGCACCCAGAGGAAGGTGATCGCAGGGGCGGTCTGGATGCTGCTGCCGTCGATGTAGCCACACGCGCCCGCGACGATGCAGCCGACGACGAGGCCGACGATGATGGACGCGTTCTTGAGGAAGGGGCTGCCGAAGAGCTCGGTCAGGACGATTGTGATGAAGCTGAGGAATCCGAGGCCCATGAACTGGGGGCTGCCCCACGGGAGCGGCTTGGGCGCAAAGATGGTCGGGCAGAGCTCGAAGATGCCCGTCGTGGGCCGGCCCATGCAGTCGTTCGACCCGCCGGCCCAGTTGGGCGCGCCCGAGCTCCCGATCAGCGACATCCCGATCATGACGATGACGGTGCCGGTGACGAGCGGGGGGAAGATGCGCCGGAGGATGCGGACGGGGACGAAGGACATGCCCATCTCGAGGAAGGAGCAGATGAGCGAGGTCCCGAGCAGGTAGCCGTACGCGTCCGGGCACGGGCCCTGCGTCGTCGTCCCGTCCGCGTTCACGGTCACGGGGCACGTGCCGTTCGCGTACATTGTCCCGAAAATGGCGAAAGCGGTCGAAAGCGTGGCAAAAGAGGTGCCGACGACCGTGATCAGACCCGTACCGATGTAGTAACCGCCGGGAAGAGGGAATCGGGACATTTGGACCAAGCTCAGGATGCCTGCCGGAATGTCAGCATTGGCGACAACACTGCATTGAAAGGTGCTCACCACATGCAATCAGGGAAGCGCTGATCATGTACGCCTGCAGATCTCCAGGGAGATTCAAGGCGCTGGCGAAGATGATGGGAGGGGTGATGAGACCAGCAAGCATGGCAAGCGCGTGCTGGAAGCCGCAGATGATGGCGAGGACCAGGGGCAGATCGGCATGGAGCGCATAGAACGGCGGGCTCTTGCGAGCTGCGGCCTTGGTGAACGGCAGCGAGGGCGCGCAGAGCCAGACAAAGTCGTAGTCACCCAGCCAGCCATTGCGGGTCGTGACCTTGTCCTTCAAGCGGGTGAGAGCGGACCTGTAGCCTGCGCTCTGGCGGCCCGGGACGGCCTTTGCGCTGATCTCTGTAGAGGGCGCATCGATGGGGCTGGGCTGGGTCTTGATGTGCTCCTCGGGGGCTGTCTCTGCGTCGGTCGACATGTTGGCGTGTGTTCCCGGTAGGGTATTATACCTTTCTGGCGTGTGCTGGTTGCTGCTGGCTTGGCTGCACGCTCCCGGTTGTTTCGCGTGTGCAGAAGTGGGCGGCGGGGAAGGAAGAGGAACGAGCAGGCTGTCTGCTTGCCATTCTGACTCGTTAAATGGTACCCACTTTTCGTCCGCTTATCTCGCTCGAGCCGCTGGTTGGTCGAGGCAAGCGCGCTAAGCTGCGTCAGAAGGTGCGCGGCTCCTCAGGGCGCGCCCTTATCTCGGTGGACCCTGACAAGTTTTCATCATCAACACCTTCGAGGGCGCCGCTCCCTTGTTTAGGGAACGCTGCCACTCATTGGCTCCCACCCCACCATGATTTCATCGTCCGGCGCCACAGCATTGCTTGGTTGTCCCAGATCGGACACCCCCATCGATGATAACAGCCCCGGGACAACCCAAGTCCGCTGTACCGCAGCGTGTCGCGGCTCGGGGCGGGCCAACGGAGTGCAACTGCTCTTGCGCAGGGGGCGTATCGCGGCCGCGGCGCTGATTGGGCGGGCGCCCCGATGGCCCCGCCAAGCCTGTCAGGGATAAAGCGCGCATCCCCACGTGCAGTGTGGGGGACTTTCCGCTTATCAAAGCCTGCCATACGGCTATCAGGCCATCCCTGTCTCCTAGTGTCAGGGCGGGGATGATGATCACAGTGCGGGCTGCAGGCCTGCCTTCGTATCGCGGCCAAGGAAGCAAGCTACTAGTAGACTAGCGCGAATCAGACATTCATTTGATTTCTTCATTTACTAACAACACAGCGCGTGCCTGAATCTGAATCCCATTGCGTGCTCGTTGGACAGCGGAAGGCGTGCGTGCCGCCGCTTCAAGTCTCGCCGAAGAACTTCAGGACGAACGTCTGGGTCGGGCCGATCAGCAGTGCGCGGACGCCGAGCCGAGCGGGACAGCGACTTACGCCAGGCACCGTCAGGCTCTCGACTTCCTTGGAGAACGCTTGGAACTGGTCCGAGGCCATGTGGCTGGAGGACGTCAATGACTCTGGGACGCCGCGGGGAAACTGGAAAGAAACTCTTACATCCCAACGTCGTCATTCGTCGAGTAGCTAGTAGTTAGTGCGAGAAAGCATCAACAACTCGTCGAGAAGGGAGACAGAACGCGCTACTTCTCGATGACCTACCGCTCCCGTTAGCGACATCGCATTTCGCACCTCGCACATATATGGAAGACTCGGACTTACGCAGAAAGAGTCCTCGAACCTCACGACATCGTAGCGGTTGCAGCCCGGCTCCTTGTCGCTATGCGCATTCGCCTGGATGGTCTTGAGATGCTTGAGGATCGCCTCCGCCTGGCCAGGCTTGGCCGTCATCTACTTATCCAACCAAGCAACACACCTCAATCAGTATCAGTCACGTGTCGTCCCTCGGCTGAGCGCGTCCGAACGCAGTCGAATGCGGCCGGGGCGGGTGGAGGTGCACGGAGGACGCACGTACCTGGGCGATGAGGTGGATGGAGCTGCCCTTGATGTCGGTCGGGTTGGATGCCATTGTCAGCGGTCGCTACTGAAGGGCGTTGTTGGTCGTCGTAGAGAGAGCCGGCTCGAATTGCTGGCAGCAGTGGAGGACCGAGTAATGGGTGCCTCCATACATTGCGGTAGTATTAGATCTGCCATGACCTTTCCCGCGCCCGTCACGCGGACGCTGCGCCGCGTCGGCCGGGCGCAGCGCGCGCACAAAGGGCACGTACCTACCCCCGAGCGGCTATTGGCTTTCCCCGTTCTCTCAACTTGACCACGGCCGCCCTTTGTGCCGCCGGGCTGCGGTCCTCCGCGGTCCATCGCCCAGCGCACAACGCACAACGCACATCGAACAAGGAGGCTGGATGGGCAAAAGTGAGTATGACATTCTGCCGGACTATTACAGGTGTAGGGTAGGTAGGTGGACAACAATTAGTGCGGGTATAGACGGAGAGGGAGCCAGGACGAAGCGCTTGGTGGATGGATGGTAGATATACATGTGATGCTGTCGTGGTATGTCAGAGGATCGTCCCGATCGCGGCATCGAGCGCACTCACTCTGTCCTCTATGCATTGCGACCAGTCGTTACACACATCGGAAGCGTCACTCGCTGCGCGATCGGCCGCGCATCGCGGACGTTGGGCGATGCTCAGCGCTTGCCGGCGGCCTTCTCCGCGAGCTTGCGCTCCTTCTTCTCGCGCTTCAGCCGTTCCCGCAGCTCCCGGTTGTTGATCGAGTCCGGGCACTCGGGCATCAGGCAGTCCCACGTCTTCTCGGTCTCCTGCCGCCAGTTGGTGAAGAAGTTGCACTGGTCAACGGGTGCGGTGAAGGTGCCCTGCATTATGGAGGATTGGTTGGGTGGGTGGGTGGGAAGGCGAAGAAGGGGGGAAGGAAGTGTTGCAGACTGAGAACAGGGGTCAGCGATCGCCCGAGCGAGTAAGGGAGGGGCGGCGTACGGGTATCGAAAGGGGGGGGGCAGAGGAGCAGTGAAGCGAGCGCGAGCCGTTAACTGTTTCTCCCCCTCCCACGATCGGGCGTGGTTATATACGCCGCCACGCCGCCTGCAGACAGACAAAGGCCCGTCGTCCCGTTCCAGACACGGCCTGAGCCATCACGGGGTATTTCCGAGCAGCAGCGCCGAGCGCAGAATCCATTCAAACGCGCGAGAACAAGGGGGTAGCCCGTCTGAGACAGGAGAGACAGGAATGCGAGGGCACTAGGGCGGGGCGGGCGCACACAAGAATCGAACTCGCGAGGCGCGATCTGAGTATAGCCAGCACGGGGAGCACAAAGCGGCGACGGTTCTCGCGTTCTCGTGCGCCTGTGTGCCGAGTTGGCCGGGCGACGCTGCATCCGGGCGAGGCGAGCATACATCCCCATTTCCTCCTTCCGCACGCGCTGTCGCCGCGGTGAGAAGCGCCAGAAGCCGACGATGGCGGACAATGGCGCTCACGCGATGGGTGCCGGCAGGGAAGGTGCAAGGTTGGGCGCACCGCACGGCGATAAGCAGCCGCTAAGCCCGCCAAACGAAGCGCCATTGTCGTCCGTCCCGCTGATTGGGATACCGACCGGCGGCACAATAGAACACTCGTCTCTACCCTCGCGCAGTCCTGTACAATATTGGTTCTGTGCACCAGGGTGGGAACGGACGGACAATGGCGCGGCTGTCACGCGAGCGACGGAGGGCCATGCCGACGCAGAACTCCGACTCAGGGAAGGGGGGGCCATTGTCGCGCGAAATTGGGTTGCAGGGGCACACTGGTGTTTCACATTCATCAGACGGCGACGAGTTGTGGCCCGCCATTGCTGTTTTGACCACAACTGACCACTGACAACGCGGTGTGCGTTTGTGCGCGTTATCGCGATACAGCACAAGGCACCTACTGCACAACCACCGTATTTCATTCTCGACTGAGAGGCCTTTCTGGCCTGGGGGAGAATGGTCGTAAGGGCGGAAGCCGGAAACCATCGTTCCCCGTCGTAACGAGCGCGGGAAACGCTCGGGGGCCGACGGGCCAGGGCTGCGGGCGACGGGTGTTCTGATTGTCCCAGCCCGCGGTTCTGCATTTGGGATGCAAGGGGAGTGGGAAGTGGCCGCACGGACAAGCTCAGAGTTGCGGGAGGGTGAGAGGGGGAGAGGGTTCAGCCCACCTCCAGCGCTTCGGGTCGGGTCGAGCGTACGCCCCGTCCGAGCCAGAAGGCGCGCGCTCAAGGGGGGACAAAGACGGTCAGGGGATGTGGCGCCGCCTGGGATCATAAGCAACAGGCTTTACACTCACAGAGACCTTATTTCATCAAGTGTTCTTCCCCTTCAGTGCGAGCCGCTGATCCGGGCTGTCACCCTGCGGCGGAAGACCGGCCAGGACACCGGAAGGGGGTTGTCGTACATACATAGAGTACAATGCGATGTGATGCGGGCTGGTCGTACAACCTCCACATTCTGCTACGGCCGGTAAGGGACGATGTGGCACCTGTGTCGCGGGTCAGCGCATGCCCGCCCTGCTGTACAGTCTGTGCGGCACCAGCCAGCGCAGGTCAGGGACGGTACGCACCCGAGCATGCCCCGCCCGCCCCAACCCGTGCGGGGTCGGAGCACAAGGCTCTTCCTCTCCCCCCCGCGGCGCACTACGACCGTCATATCCCTCTGCGAGCCCCCGTCAGCACTGGATATTCCGAAGACGGAGGGAGGGAGAAGAGAAGGCGCACGTTCTGGGACTGCTGCGTCGCGCTCGCTAGAGCGGCGAGGTCGCGCGCGAGCGTGGGGTGGGTGACGGTGGAGAGCGGCCCGAAGGCGAGGAGCAGGTCGTCTCTTTGCAAGCCCTGCGAGCGCCAGTCAGTATGGATGTGGAGAGCATGGTACATCGGGACTGACGGCCTGGCTCGCCGGACTCTGCGGCATGACCCCGTCCACCCTAGCGAAGGGGACCTGCTCCTCCCCTCCCCCGCCGGCATCAACATCCCGCCCCGCGCGCTCCTTCGGCTCCGCGGCCCTCGCAGCCAGCACGGGCTCCCACACGCCCTCCAGCGCCCGCTTGATCTCGTCCCCCACCCGATCAAGGTCGTTCCGCAGCTCGATGACGCGCACCCTGGCGGTGCGCACCGCGAACAGGTCGATGTCGTCGCGCGGGAAGCCGTCCGGGGTGAGCAGCGGGGTGGCCATGGTCGACCGGTTCGCGCGCAGGGTCGCAAAGTGCAGGTCGAGCTCGGACTCCAGCGCGGACTTGTGCTGCATCAGCTCCAGCGCACGCTGTCGTGCGCCGTCCGCGAGGGTGGGCGCGCGCGCGGGCGCGGCGGAGGTGCTGGCTTCGCCCGGCCGGGCGAGCGCGGGCGACGTCGGCGAGGGCAGCTCCATTCCCATTCTTGTCTCTGCAGGTGCCAGTCTGGGCAGTCGTCGTCGTCGTCGTCGTCGTCGTTAGCGTGTTCGTGGTCGTTGCTGACTGAATGCGAGCCGACGATCTCGCGGGACCCTCAGGCTCGCCACCGATTCTGAGCAGACGCCGTCGCTGACGCGTACGCCGCGAGTACGTCACGCCCTTCCGAATCGGGCAGTCGGCCGCGGCTTCGGGAGCAGACGCTCCCCCTCTCCTCCGAGCACCCCGGCCCTCCGCGCGCAGGAGCCGAAGTTACCGTGAATGGTGAAAGCAGTCTCGTGATACGGTTCTGGGGAGGCGACGCGCTGCCCGCCCCAGCCCGCAGTCCTAATGTCAAGGACCCTAGAGGGGGGTTTCCCGCGCGGCTCCCAATGCTGTTGGAGGTGGCCCAGCTGCAGAGGGGTGCTGCA